>JAVSCE010012188.1:0-142806 GCA_032199065.1 Smutsia gigantea
AAGAGAAAGAAAAGAGAAAAAAAGAAAGAAAAGAAAAGAAAGAGTAAAAAAAAAATCCACCTGGAGTGGATTCTGTAAGGACGCTTTAGGTTGCACTGTTGCTCCACCATTCCGCAGCCGTGGCCTCCCCACTCTTTGTAGCTCTGGCCGGGGTGGAATGAATGTGAGGCTGTTGTTATCTATGTAAAGTTTCAGTGTGGCTTCCTTTTCCCAGTCGCCAGCCAAGGGGTCCGAAATTCCTCAGGACTCCCAGCCCGCTGGGCTGAGCATGCTGGGGCGATCGTGTTCTCTTGCTGGGCCCCCTGCCTCTCCAAGACCACTAAGAACAGCGCGTGCTTTTCTCTTCTCCCGTGGCGCCGACTGGACGGACCTGGGCACATTCCCAGCTCAAAACCTGCACCTTCTGCCTCTCCAATATCTGATGTACCGTGCGATGTGTGTCAGCGCTCTCGGCGCAGATCACCGGGGCTGCTTATTTCGTGGGCCTGTTCTTCCACTCCCTCCCGGCTCTGAATCCTCTCCTCCTGCCAGTGTGCTGGGGTGGGGGAGTGCTCGGGTCCCGCCGGGACGTGGCTCCGTATCTTACCCACCTCGTGGGGTGCTGAGTCCTCTCAAGTGCCGATGCAGGCTGTGCGCTGTGCTGTAAATTCTGGTCTGTCTTTTAGGAGTAGTTGTATTTGCTGTATTTTCATAGATTTATATGGTTTTGGGAGGAGATTTCTTCCGCCCTGCTCACGCCGCCATCTTCCCGGAGCTCCAGTGGCATGATATATTTAATGCAATGAAGCAGAAGGTCCTTGAACCAAGAATACTCTACCGGGCATGGTTATCATTTAAATTTGAAGGAGGGATTAAATAATTTTCAGATAAGCAAAAGCTGAGAGAATTTACCTCCACAAACCACCTCTACAGTGCATTTTGGAGGGACTGTTATAGACGGAAGTATCCTAAGGCTAAATAGATGTCACCAGGAGAAATAAAACCACAGCAAAGTAGAACAATTAATTACTAAGCAGATGTGAAATCAAATCAACTACCCCCAAAGTCAATCAAGGGATAGACAAAGAGTATAGAATGTGATACCTAACATATAAAGAAAGGAGGAAAAAAAAAGCTTTTAGGTTGTGTTCGTAATAGCATATGAAGTGAGTTAAACTAGACTGTTAGATTGCAAGGGAATTACCCTTAAATCTTTGGTAACCAGGAATCTTAAACCTGCAATGGCAATAAATACATACCTATCGATAATTACCCTAAATGTAAATGGCCTGAATGCACCAATCAAAAGACATAGAGTCACTGAATAGATAAAAAAAATGAGACCCATCTATATGCTGCCTACAAGAGACTCACTTCAAACCCAAAGACATACACAGACTGAAAGTAAACAGATGGAAAAAGATATTTCATGCAACTAATAGGGAGCAAAAAGCAGGAGTTGCAGTACTTATATCAGACACAATGGACTTCAAAACAAAGTCATAAGAGACAAAGAAGGATATTACATAATGATAAAGGGGTCAGTCCAACAAGAGGATATAACTATTATAAATATCTATGCACCCAACACAGGATCACCTACATATGTGAAACAAATACCAACAGAATTAAAGGGGGAAATAAAATGCATTGCATTCATTTTGGGAGACTTCAACACACCCTCACTCCAAAGGCCAGATCAACCAGACAGAAAATAAGTAAGGAGACAGAGGCACTGAACAAAGTATTAGAACAGATGGACCTAATGGACATCTACAGAACACTTCATACAAAAGCAACAGGATACACATTCTTCTCAAGTGCACATGGAACATTTTCAAGACTAGATCATATACTAGGCCACGAAAAGAGCCTCAGTAAATTAAAAAATATTGAAATTGTACCAACCACCTTCTCAGATCACAAAGGTATGAAACTAGAAATTAATTACACAAAGAAAAATAAAAAGCCCACAAACACATGGAGGCTTAATAATGTGTTCCTAAATAATCAATGAATCAATGACCAAATAAAAACAGTGATCAAGCAATATATGGAGACAAATGACAACAATAATTCAACACCGCAAAATCTGTGGGACGCAGCGAAGGCTGTGCTAAGAGGGAAGTATATTGCAGTATAGGCCTACCTCAGGAAAGAAGAACAATCCTATATGAACAGTGTAAACTCACAATAAACGAAACTAGAAAAGGAAGAACAAATGAGGCCTAAAGTCAGTAAAAGGAAGGACATAATTAAGATTAGAGCATAAATAAATAAAATCGAGAAGAATAAAACAATAGAAAGAATCAATGAAAGCAGGAGCTGGTTCTTTGAGAAAATAAACAAAATAGATAAACCCCTTGTCAGATTTATCAAGAAAAAAAGAGAGTCTACTCACATAAACAGAATCAGAAATTAGAAAGGAGAAATCACTACGGACACCACAGAAATACAAAGAATTATGAGAGAATACTATGAAAAATTATATAACAAACTGGATAACCTAGAAAAAATGGACAACTTTCTAGAAAAATACAACCTTCCAAGGCTGACTCAGGAAGAAACAGAAAATCTGAATAGACCAATTACCAGCAAGGAAATTGAATTGGTAATCAAAAAAATACCTAAGAACAAAACACCAGGACAAGATGGTTTCACTGTTGAATTTTATCAAACATTTAGTGAAGACCTAATACCCATTCTCCTTAAAGTTTTCCAAAAAGTAGAAGAGGAGGGAATACTCCCAAACTCATTCTCTAAGGCCAACATCACTCTAATACCAAAACCAGGCAAAGACACAACAAAAAAAGAAAATTACAGACCAATATCCCTGATGAACATAGATGCAAAAATACTCAACAAAATATTAGCAAACCGAATTCAAAAATACAGCAAGAGGATCATCCATCATGATCAAGTGGGATTCATCCCAGGGATACAAGGATGGTACAACATTTGAAAATCCATCAACATCATCCACTACATCAACAAAAAGAAGGACAAAAACCACATGATCATCTCTGTAGATGCTGAAAAAGCATTCGACAAAATTCAACATACGTTCATGATAAAAACTCTCAAGAAAATGGGTATAGAGGGCAAGTACCTCAACATAATAAAGGCCATATATGACAAACCCACAGCCAACATTATACTTAACAGCGAGAAGCTGAAAGCTTTTCCTTTAAGATCAGGAACAAGACAAAGATGCCCACTCTCCCCACTTTTATTCAACATAGTTCTGGAGTTCCTAGCCATGGCAATCAGACAACACAAAGAAATAAAAGTCACCAGATTGGTAAGGAAGAAGTCAAACTGTTACTGTTTGCAGATGACATTTTATTGTATATAAAAATCCCTAAAGAATCCACTCCAAAACTACTAGATCTAATATCTGAATTCAGCAAAGTTGCGGGATACAAAATTAATACACAGAAATGTGTTGCATTTCTATACACTAACGATGAACTAGCAGAAAGAGAAATCAGGAAAATAATTCCTTTCACAATTGCATCAAAAAGAATAAAATCCTTAAGAATAAACATAACCAAGGAAATGGAAGACCTATTCTGAAAACTGCAAAACACTCATGAGAGAAATTAAAGAAGATACCAATAAATGGAAACACATCTCATGCTCATTGACAGGAAGAACTAATATTGTTAAAATGGCCATCCTGCCTAAAGCAATCTACAGAATCAATGCAATTCCTATAAAAATACCAATAGCATTCTTCAATGAACTAGAGCAAATAGTTCTAAAATTCATATGGAACCACAAAAGACCCCGAATAGCCAAAGCAATCCTGAGAAGGAAGAATAAAGCTGGGGGAATTATGCTCCCCAACTTCAAGCTCTACTAGCAAAAGCCACAGTACTCAAGACAATTTGGTACTGGCACAAGAACAGACCCATAGACCAACGGAACAGACTAGATAGCCCAGATATAAACCCAAGCATATATGGTCAATTAATACACGATAAAGGAGCCATGGATATACAATGGGGAAATGACAGCCTCTTCAACAGTTGGTGTTGTCAAAACTGGACAGATACATGTAAGAGAATGAACTGTATTATTTTCTAACCTCCTACACAAAAGTAAACTCAAAATGGGTCAAAGATGTGAATGTAAGTCATGAAACCATAAAAGTCTTAGAAAAAAACATAGGCAAAAATCTCTTGGACTTAAACACGAGCAACTTCTTCATGAACATATCTCCCTGGGCAAGGGAAACAAGCAAAAATGAACAAGTGGGACTATATCAAACTAAAAAGCTTCTGTACAGCAAAGGACACTGTCAGTAGAACAAAAAGACATTCTATAGTATTGGAGAATATATTCATAAATGACATATCTGATAAGGGGTTGACATCCAAATTATATAAAGAGCTCACACACCTCAACACACAAAAAGCAAATAAGCCAATTAAAAAATGGGCAGATTTGCTGAACAGACGATTCTCCAAAGAAATTCAGATGGCCAACACGCACATGAAAAGATGCTCCACATCACTAATCATCAGAGAAATGCAAATTAAAACCACAATGAGGTATCACCTCACACCAGTAAGGATGGCCACCATCCAAAAGACAAACAACAACAAATGTTGGCGAGGATGTGGAGAAAAGGGAACCCTTCTACACCGCTGGTGGGAATGTAAACTAGTTCCACCATTGTGGAAAACAGTATCGAGGTTCCTCAAAAAACTCAAAATAGAAATACCATTTGACCCAGGAATTCCACTCCTAGGAATTTACCCTAAGAATGCAGGAGCCCAGTTTGAAAAAGACATATGTACCCCTATGTTTATCGCAGCACTATTTACAATAGCCAAGAAATGGAAACAACCTAAGTGTCCATCAGTAGTTGAGTGGATAAAGAAGATGTGGTACATATACATAATGGAATATTATTTTGCCATAAGAAGAAAACAAATCCTACCATTTGCAACAACATGGATGGAGCTAGAGGGCATTATGCTTGGTGAAATAAGCCAGGTGGAGAAAGACAAGTATCAAATGATTTCACTCATCTTTGGAGTATAAGAGCAAAGCAAAAACTGAAGGAACAAAACAGCAGCAGACTCACAGAACCCAAGAATGGACTAATAGTTGCCAAAGGGAAAGGATTGGGGAGGATGGGTGGGAAGGGAGGGGTAAAGGGGAAAAAGGGGCATTACGATTAACACGTATTATATAGGACAGGGCCACACAGGGAAGGCAGTATAACACAGAGAGGACAAGTAGTGATTGTATAGCATCTTACTACGCTGATGGACAGTGACTGCAATGGGGTGTGTGGTGGGGACTGGATAATAGGGGGAGTCTAGTAACTATAATGTTGTTCATGTAACTGTACATTAATGATAGCAAAATAAAAAAAATCCAAACAGGTTAAATCAAAAGAAAACTACTCCTAAATGCAGAATGAATAGACTCTCTGAACACAGGAGGTCTTAGCACTGACTCGCCCTTGTAACAGTGAATTTCACTGATTTCCAGTCTGCCCAAGCTTGGGATATGTTGCAGAAGATGCTGAAGGGCGCATATCCCAATACCATTTTAGACTGTGTGTACAGGAAGCCTCCTGGGAAACTCTGGCTTCCATCTGTTTTAGGGAATAGGTCTCTCATGGTCAGTAATGACATGCATCACCCATCACAACAAGAATGCTGTTTTGGACAAGCCTGGAAACATTCTAGATAGGGCCAGGGAACGTGAGGAAAGTAAGTGACTGATTCTCTTTATTATAAGCACTTCTGTCACTGCAGGAGTTAAATGTACCACTGGAGCTGTGCTAATCAGCATCTGATGTTTCCTGAGCAGTGTGGAGCATTTTGGAGAACAGGTGAAGGCTTAGTCCTTTACCCACTGGGAGTTTATGGTCAGTGCCTTAAATTATTCCCACTTGTTTGGCTGCTGACATTTGCCAAGGTCATCCAAACATGAAGTGAATTTAAAACGTGGAGTTTCAAGCAATTTTTAAATAGCTAGGGGAAAAACTTGAGCAAGGAACTGTGGACCAGGGTCACCCCTGAACCTGCCCTGGTGACCTACTGTGGATGGTGACCTGTTCCAGCCAAGATCTACATCTCTCGGAAGTCTGCCACGTGCTCAGAGCCACCTGTGTTTTTTTTCTTTTTTAGAACATAACAAGCCAAATTAATTCTAAATTAATAAAATCAAAAGGTTCACAACCAGGTATTCCCCCAGTGAAATGTCTCTCTACATGCAATTCCCCACAACTTACTTTGGAATCCTTGTTCATATGTATGTCACAGGTATAAAGAAAAAATGCAAGAAAGTGAGTTATATTTGGAGTAAATTTTGCTCAAGAGAAAAGTTGTCATACAAAGTCTGCTCGTATCAAAGACAGGATGCATGCTAAGTCACTGTTCCACCTTGGCTGTTCATGGTCCCGGCTGGAAGGATGCCTTAGAGCCGCCTTATTTCCAGGCTGCCTCTGCTGACCTTACACATGTTTGGCATACCGTACTGAATGCCCTAGTGCTTAGTTTAGAAGAAACTCTGCATTCTAAGCTATTTCAAAATCACATAGAGAACAATATAATGAACATTCATAACCACTAAAAACAATATTTTGCATCATTACTTCAGTGATTATTTTAAGGAAATAAATCAGTATAAGTTACACACATACTCCCATACGAGCTTCTCCAATTCTTTCTCTTTCATCCTTTCTGAAGGATAACTGTTGTCATGATTTTGGTGTTTATCTGGCTCCCAATAATACTTTGATGTTTTTTTTCTATATGTGAGTGTATTTATTCATCAATAGTATAATAAAATTTATATATACAGCATGATACTGTAATTGCCCTTCTAGATCTTGCATTTTCCATTCAAATTTTTCTGTATTTATCCATTTTGACACATTAATCTCTAATTCACTCATTTTAACCAGGGAAAATATTCTGTTGTGTGAATGTACCAACATTTAAGTATCCATTCTCCTGCCCACAGACACTTAGTTATTTCCAGTTTCTCTCCAGGACCAGTAAAGCTGCAGCAAATATTCTTGTATATGTCTCATTGTGCACACATGTGAGAGCTTCTCTAGGGAGCATACCAGATGTGCATCTTCAATAGTATTAAATATTGCCATATTTCCTTCCAAATGACTGGTATGCCCTCACAGAAAGCTCTCAGTGAAATTTGTCAGCCTTACTAGATGTTTCCAGGACAAGCAGACACCTCCAGTTCCAGCCTGGCCAGATCTTAACTGGGCAGGTGGTAATCATAACTTAATGAATAATCTTTGCAGCAGAGTGAGCTGACCTCTGCCCATGAAAGACTCCAATGTGGAGCTAGAATATGTTAGGACTTTGTGTGATGAAATGTTTTGTCCCAGTTTACATGATATGGCAGACAAGTGATTAACTGGCTGATGCGTATCCAAAACTCATCTATCTGAAAGTCAACCCACTTTGATACGTAATTGAACTGCATTCGTAAGTCTAATTAGATTGTCACTGGCCAGGCCCTAGAGCTTTATTAATTTAGTGGCACTGAAATGAAATGATCTTAGTCTTGCTGTAAGAACACTCCCAGTTATCTCTGAACAAGAGCACTGACGCTCTGAAGTGCGGCTCAGAGACCTGCCTTACCGTCCCGGCCGTCGCAGGGCGAGGAGCCACGCTGCAAGCAGAGGCTGCCGGGACACCTGAGGACCAGCTCAGAGCTCCTGCCACCTAAATGTGGCCCCTGCAGGTGCTCCTCTCTGTGCAGCCACGAGCAGCGTCTCCTAGCCGGGTCTCTTCCCCATCTGTAAACTGAGGATTGGTAATAATACCACCCTCAGTGATGTGTTGAAGAACTAAAGGAGGAAAGAGCTTGGCACACCGTGAATGCTGCACGACGCTGGCTTGGATGACTACTTGGAATTTTAGGGGAGAGTGTGTGGTTGGGCCAAGTAAGCTGTGCCTGCCTTGAGCCAAGCTGAGGTCGGAACCCCTCTTTACTGTTTACGAAATGGGCATGAGGCACACTGGCTTCCTGTCTCATTCCCCCTGACACACACACACATCAGGCTGAGGGCACACACCCCACAGGCTGATGTGCAGGGCCCCTGGACAGCCGTGAGCACCTCACAGCCCTTCATTCCAGGTTGAAGTCTCTACTACATCCCATGCATGGCTCCCAAGCCAACAGCAAGAAGCATGAACTACCCCAAACCCAGATGTGGACTTGAAAACACATGGAGCGGAGCAGAGCTATTCCTGTGTTGTTTATTCAACCAGAAGAGAGATAAGGAAGACCCCACACCCGTCACGGTCTTTCTACCTGTCAGGCGGAAACATCGACCCACTTGGCAAATCCCCCTAGAATTTGTGCTTCTCAAAATGCCTTTGCATATTGCCTGCTGTATGCCCTGACATCCAGTGTACCGTCCTTGGCTCCTGGCTGGAGAAGAAGCTATACTTATTCAGAGCCCTGGAAACATGAAACTTCTTTTTACCTTAATGTCTGATCTTTTTCATTGACTGTGTTACAACGTACTGATTCATCTCAAAGCATCTGTAGAGGGAGGTGTAGTATCTTATTTCTAAACAGTCTCATTTCCTGTCCTCACTTTTGCCATCTGGAAGAATGGCATTTTGATGGGGCGTGTGTGTGTGAATTTAACTTTAATTTTCTGTGTTATGATGCTTTAACACTTGAAGAACCTTTCAGTGGGGGTCACTGCCCTCCCAGGGCCAGCCCGTTCTTAGGAAAGGCAAAGAGCCCAGCCTGGGCACGCCTGTGACCTGCAAACTAACCCGGGGCATGCCTCCTCTGTCTGCCCTGTGCCAGGGAGGCAACATCCCTCTGCCTTCACCATCCCTGGCCTGGGGCTACACAACCAGGGATCCCGTCCACCCAGGGCCACCGAATTATTCAAACTGGCCAGGCCTGACTGCTCACCTCGCCTTTTCTTTCTCAAAGAACCCAGTAAAGGCCTTGGCCCAGGAACCGTCCCCCTCCGTCTCTGCCTCCCAACTACCTCCTGTCCCCCAGACCCAAGCGTCCAACACCTTCATTTCTCCTTGAGGGTTTCCTGCATCATCTCGCTTGCCTGCACCTGACCAACCGTCTTATAAAAGAACACAGAGCAGAGAGCCAGGGTGTCGCAGGGGGTGTCCCGCAGGCTTAGCGCTTGGTCACAGTCTTGGTGAAAGTGAAGAGAAGGAGATTGTGAAAGTCAGGAGGAGACGCCCAGCACCCAGGCGGCCCCATGTCAGGCCAGGCAGGAAGAGGCTTGCTGATCAGGAGCCTGACGCATGAGCTCGCTCTGCACCCGTCCCGTTCCGCCACACTCAACACCCTTGAGTTGCGTAATTACTGTTTATTGCCAGACAGTTGGCATTTTAATTAGTCTGGTAACTTTTAATCATTGCTACTATGTTGTTAGCATATTGTAGAGTCAGTTTCTGCCTCAAAATACTATGTTTTCTATTTGCTTTTGCAAAGTGAAAATTCTTCCCAATGCTGTCCTGTCCGACAAGGGGAAACAAAGATGGCAAGCATTTCTGCGATGTGTGTCATCGTCACAGAATCTGCACTGTGACTCGAGGATCCGTTACCTAATTCTCTGACTCGGCATGGAGGGGGTAACATCCAGAGCGACCCCCTGCCTTCTGGAGAACTAAGCTTGACAAGTGACAGGTGTGAAGCCACCATTTCTCCTTGCTCTGGGTTCTAGTCCCTACCAGTACTCAGCCCACTCCCACCAAGTCACAGATGAAATTTGACCCTCTTCCTCCTAAATAGTGAGTCCTAAATACTAGACTCAATTACTGAGAAGAGAGGGAATAGCTAGCATGGTTCACTGAGCTTGAGAAGCCACTTCCCACCCTCTGGTTCTGCTAGCTTGTCCTAAACAACGGCTTAGCCCCAGTCAGGGAGGGTGGTCACATTTGAGTATGGGCTTCCAGGAGAAAATACACAAAAATTACACTGCTAATGGAAACTTCCATTTTGGAGGCAAGCAAATAAGATGGGGTGCTGAGATTGGCCCCCTGTCCATCACTCCACGTGACTCTTTCCAGACCCACTAAACGCAGGCCATCCCTTTCTGCTTCTGACTGTGGGGTGGGGTGGCCTGCGGGCTCAACATGTCAGCTAAGGGTGAGAGGTAGCCATGGGAGAGTGTGGGTCTTTGTGCAGTCGGCCCCCAAAACACGTCTGCGCCGACCTTCCTCTCCTGTATGTAAGCTTCCTCTCTCTCCACTTCTGGTCCTGGACAGGACATGTACCTGGGTACCTGCAGACCCCACCTCACCTCCCCAAGCTGAGCGATGCCCTAGGCAAGTATCCTCCTGCTTTTCCTCCCTCCCTCCCTCTTAGTAGGACCACTAACTCCCGTTGCTGTGCTGTTCAGACCATGGGACTGGCTCATTCTGCGTAGCTGAAACTGTTCCCTTTGGCCAGGATGTGAAGGAATTGGATCCCTCATGCCCTTCTGGTGGGCATGTAAAATGGTGAGCTGCTTTGGAAAACAGTCTGGCAGTTCTTCAAATAATTAAACAGATGAGTAACCATCCAACCCAAGAATTCTGGTACATACCAGAGTCATACCAGGAGAAATAAAAACAGGTCCACACAGAACCTGCCCATGAGTGGTCACAGTGGTACTTTTCCTATAGTCAAAAGAAGAAGACAGCTCAAATGTTCATCAGAGGATGAATGGATAGACAAAAGGTGCTCTATCCACACAATGGAATATTGTTTGGTCATAAAAAGAGCTGAACATGTTACAACATGGATTGCATGAATTGTCCCTTCCATATTCTTATTTGCAATATCCCCAAGGAGAAAGAAGCTCAGAAAATGGCATTTCCCCACTTGGTGCCATTTGTGTTTACTTCAGAAAAGTTTATGTAGCTGCAAAGCCTCCTGCGTTTGCCTGTATCCGCCCTCCCGGCAGCTGATGTATCCCTAGGAGTGTGCACTGAGCTGGTTGAAATGGGAGGCCTGGGTCACATATCCCAGCTTTCTCTCATGCCTCGTGAATATCTTGTGTCTCCTATAACACAAGTATGGGCCACCATGTGCACACCTGTGGGGTCAGCAGGTGGGGCCCTGGAGCCCAGTGTGGCCCCATTATAGCACCCACTATCCACGCCCCTGGCAGCACTCCATCTACGGATTACTATACATCAGTCTCCCCTCAGTGGCGAGAAGTAGAGTCAACTAGAATGAATTTCACAGACTATCCAAGCTGGAGGAGAGCTTGAGCCTCTCCCAGCCTCCAGGGGCTCAGTGCTCTGAAAAACAAGCTGCAGATTCCACTTCACAGCTGCAGCAAGTCTTCAAAACATACTAGAACTTTAATACATTTCTTTTCATGCTCTTGCAATGTATAAGTGCATTTGTAGAATGCATTTGGTGGGTCAAGACTATTGGTGAGTTTCTTCTGTAATATCTTCTTTTTCTGAAAAATGTGTAGCATAAATATCATCAACAAAGAAAGCTTTTGAGACTACATCAAGGTTATTTCTTCTTGAAAATTCTTTTCTCAGAATGCAGAAGAGGTCACTGAGCCAGCTGTTCACAGGAAGTTATTCTTATTCCCTGCCAGAGCCTAGGAGCAAGGGGAGAGAATTTTCAAGTAGAAAACACCCAACTTCAGAAAAGGTTGTTGGTTAATTTTCTCACTACTTTCATTCAGACTGCTTTCTTGATCCAGAAATGGAATTCTAAATTGGAAAATAGGAGCATGATTGTGGGGGAGCATGTTCCCAGGCAGCATTTGGAGCAGACAGTCATTTCAATTAGACCTTCTCCAGCCTCTGCCCCTCGAGTCCTTCTTAAGTGTGGAAAGGCTTTGGGCTCTTCCCCGCTCACATCTCTTTCCTGGTAAATTGAAGGCACATTGAAGACTGTCTGCCCAGGGACAGACAGGAAGAGCATTAACTGTTATTTATATGGCTATTGTTTTCACAGCTCACTTACTGCTTATAGTTAACTGCATGGAAACAACCCATCGTTGACCATGGAAGCTTTTAAAAATGATTCATCTATAGTGATGTTACTTAAAAATAATTCGCCCCCCCTCTTCCAATGCAATACATCCACACACGCACATATTCCCATCCAAAAGGTAACAGAGATCCTTTAATGAACAGAAATAGCAGCTGGACATAGCATTTGTAACTCAAGAAACTCAGGTTTTCTCAGTGGGTTTTCTTGCTGCAGGCATTGCATTGATTTTGGAAGTGTCTTCAAACCCTGACCCGAGATCCTGTGCAGAACCTCTTCCCGGAATCTCAGTTTCCTCACATGTAAATTAGGACTTTATACAACCTGCACCACTTACCTTAAGAAGTTCTGTTGAAGAGTCAATGGTTTTTAAAGTTCTTTCAAACTTACGAATTAGGTTCAAATCTTGTAAGGCTTACTGTTATTTTGCTTCAAATGAAGCAGGAGTATTTTGTGTATTTGACACTCCATGTCCTAGGGTGCTCAAATAATTTACAGGAACTTACCTGATTGTTTTATTCCCTATCTAAATAGTGGTTGTTTCTTTACCAGGTAATGTGAGATAAAAACAAACACCATATTTCTCTTCACTTAGCAATAAGAATTACAACTTATTTTAGAAACAGCCTGAAACTATGTTAATTATTTAAGTTACTAAACAGCAAACTTTGGTATTTTCTCTAGTAGTTCTTATATGTTCCTCCACAAGGGACCACGTTAAGACAGTGGGTCTGACCTGCAACCTGAGAACTGTTATTGAATGGTGCACAGCTGTCCAGCAAAAATATAAGCTTCCACCCACCTGGACGAGGGTGAACTCTCACTTCTAACCTAGTACCGACATGGGCTTGATGGCTGGCCCTGCGTAAACAATTTTGTTTTGTCTGCACATGGTGAGACCATCTGCAGGGCAACAAGGAAGAGCTGTGTGCTGGGATTCCTGCACAGTATGTGACCATGTCAGTGAATGTTGGATTTTAAAGCAGGTAAATGTATGTGGAGAGCTTAAAGGAAGAAAGGCAGGAACAGAAGCACACGTATGTGTCACAGCCACCGATCTGACACCATATCTGCCTACAAACATGCACACACGTAAGCATATGCCCATATGCATAGCTGCAATGCATCGCCTCTACCCCTTCAGTTCTATTTGTGACTTTTCTAATAATAACCTGCCCTCCAGCATGGCAACACTAGATCCCTGATAAATATTTATGGTGACATTTGGCTACCCTGAAAGCAGCCCCTTTTGCCATGTGACATGGCACTCGGGAAAGTGACAGGAAGGTCGCTGGTTGCCTTTCCAGTCTGACATGGCAGCAGGCCGTGGCACATCTGAGAAGACAGCCTGACGTTAATGTGCACTTGCTCGCTGCAGGTGGTGCTGTGAGGGTGCAAACGCTGTGTGCAGCACTTACAAACCCCATCAGCTCTCTGCTGTTCTCTTTTAAGCTCTGCATCGGAAACCTAAAATGAAATGAGCATTTCCAATGTATTTGAGGTGCATTGCACAAAAATCACACCTGGAAAACGCTAACTCAAAATAGCATGTGGAAAGAGGAAATGTAGATGGAAACTCTCCAGTTTTTGCTTAGTTTTTCTGTAAACCTAAAACTGCTCTAAAAAATATTTTAAGTAAAAAAAAAAAAAAACCTATGTGAGAAATTGGTTGCTTTTGGGAACAGAAGAATTAAATCTACCTGCTGTTCTGCCTCCAAGAAAGCCTAGTCATGTGTTTGTTTTATGAGTCTGCTGTCCACCTGGGAGAGGATCAGAGGTCCCCTGAGTTCCAGAGTGTGACTTTAGTCCAGCCTGAGGACTCCCTGCGGTTGAGTGGTGCACTGGAGGCCGCTTGCCGTCCTGCTGTGCTCAGGAATTTCTGAAGGGGAAACATTTGTTGTTGCATTTCTGTTTTCTTATTTTAATCACCGTGTTTGTGGGTTCACTGACGTTTTGAAAATTCTAAACAATACAAAGAATGAAATAAAAACCATCAACTATCCAATCATTTTTAAATACAGCATTCTAGAGACCAGGGTTTCTATTTTCCTCCGTATTTTCATAGGTACCTGTTTATATTTTTCCATAGTCAGCATGACACTGAATCTCAGCGTGATGTGTTCTTTTTTTGCATTTGCCACTACACAGCAAGTGTTTTCCCATAGGCTTAAACAGTGTTAAAGTTACAGTCGTAAGTGGCTGTTTTGGTCACCATCAGATATATCCTGATGTGTCCTAACTCTCCACTCTTTGTGGATATCTAAGTAACTTCCAGGTTGAAATTATTATTAATTATCCTGCAATTAATGTGTATGTCAATGATGCAGGCACCTTAGCATTTCTAAAGAGCAAGATTATTGGGTCTAAGATAAATATTGCCAAACTGACCGTTCAGAAGACTTTGATTGTAAATGCCCAACATTGTGACAGAACACTTTGTATTCAATGTGAGGCATTTAAAAAATATTTTCCAACTTGATACTTGAATATTGATGTCTCATCTTCCTTTATATTTGAATATCTTCGATTATTGTTGAGGGCAAACCTGTTTCCCTTGGTTGGTCGGCCGCCTGCTGTTCTCTCACCCATTTCCTGGGACAGGCAGTTGTTGGCAGTCCTCCCCAGGCATCTACTGAAATGTTCTTTTTTTGTTTTGTTTTGGATTTGCAATAGCTCCTTATACATTATGCTGATGCTTGCCCTTTTTCCCCACCTTAACTTTAATTTCCATGGTATCCCGGCTGTCTACGAATTTACAAGAACCAGAAAGAGTGTGGTTCCAAGGAAGGAAGGTTACAGGACGTCTATTCCCTTCATTTTGTAAATGAAGAAATTTTAGTTTAGAGGCTTCACATAATTTCAAAATCTGAGAGCCAAGTAGTGCCAAACTGCAATTAGAACTCAGAGCTCTTGGCTCCCAAATCATGATAGTTATGTTGCTTGGAGTTGGTGTAAAGTGGGGAACCTCGTGCATTGTGTGACACTGTGATCATTCAGGGTGACCCAGATGACAACTTGGATGTGCGAGTTTCCCAGTTGTGGGGATGTCTCTGCTTCTTGATACTGAAATTTAAATGATTCAGTATTCCCATCCCAAATATGGTTCAGAAAACAAATGAACAAACAAACTAAATCTACCTAACCACCTAAAATAGCTGTAGGTGCGTTTTTAAGAATTCTAATTTCTTGCTTCTGTTGAATGCTTGTCTTTCACCCATTCCCTTTTTCTTCTCTGTGTTAACTGAAATACTGAATACCCAGACCTTTTGTTTCCATTTAAATAAAATTTCTCAATGACGTAGTTGTTTGTGCATCCTAAGCCCTTGCATAAAAATTAGAAAACCAAACAAAATGAAACCATGAATTCCTTCCAAGTATTCAACAATATTTCCTGAGAACCATGGTGTGCCAGGTACTCTGCGGGGCACAGGGGTTGATTAAGAAGGAAAAGCAGCTCTCGTTCCTGTTTGGTGATGAAAAAGAAATGAATACTTGGAGAAATAGAAGGAAGGGACCATGGAGGAAATTAGCTTTTATTGGACTCATTTGTTGAGTTGCTCAGATGGTGGTAGAATTCTTAAGAAAGATGGTGGGATAATATTGGGGGTGAGATTGGAGCCCAATAAAAGCTTAATGTTAAGTATTAGCTTGTAAAGTGCCAGGGAACTGGGGAACCCCTCACAGTGCCTCCTCTTCTCGGATCCTGCTCCAGGCACCTGCCTAGATGCCCCCTTTCTCTGCACCACCCTTCCCACCCTCCCAACGCCCTCACTACCACCCCACAGCACAAAGGAGAGGCATACTCTTGGCTCATCTGGACCCTCCATTGATGACCTAAAGACAATTCCCACAATCGCCAGAGTGTTTGAATTTTCCTAATCAATAATCATTTCTTAAAAATTTCTTAATGTGACATTTTTTTTCTCCTTTCAGACCATGTCCTCTTTTAATCCACAAATAATAGGTCTGGCAATGTACTGCAGCTACTGATTACACACTAGACACTATGCTAAGCAATTAAGCTAAGTACCATCTTAAATACAACTCCGAATAGAATCATGTGAGATTCGTATTATTATTCCTGTTTTACAGAAATGATAAGTAAACTCACTGACAGTAAATTGCAGAGGAACCATTTGATCTCCAGTGCATCTCATTTTAAGCCCATACTTTTGACAAATACTCCCATGAATGTTAAGTACTCCAAGAAATTAAGTAATTTCTTCATTACGCTAAGTCTCAGTTTTCTCACCTAAAGAAAGCAGAGAAAAATAATATGAAGCCCCTCGCTTGGGAAGATTGCTGTGAAGACAACATGGGCTGATATATGGAGGTAGATTTGTGTGTGTCTACAAAGGTGGCCCCAACAATGCCCTCCTCCCACCTCCCCTTGAATCCAGCTCACCTTATGATTTGTTGTGACCAATAGGATGCCAGAGGAGTGACTCTGTGACCTTTTAGGGTAAGTGCATGAAAGATGGGAATCCATGGTCCTGGAGCCCTGAGCACCATGGAAGGAAGCCATCATGGAGGGGACGGAGATTGCCAGCTGGGGCTGACATGGGAAGGAGGCATTATCAAGCCTTCCAACCCAGCCCAGCTGCCAGCTGAGTCCAGGCTTGTAAGTGACACCCACACAGCCACCAGAGGGACCACCAGTCCACCCACACGAGTGAGAATGACAAAGTCATTAGCTTCGGAGAGTTTTGTGTGTGCGTGATACATGGCTGTGAACGTTTTGCCTGGTGGCTGAGAGCAGCCGTCCAGGGAAAGGGTTTCATTTATTCTTAGGACAGACTGGAACACCCTCGCCCGGAGGGCAGGAAATGTGTCTTCTGGTTTCCCCCAGTCTATCCCCAGGACTTAGCATTGCCCCTGGCATCTTAAGATGTTTGAATAAAAGTAACTCAGCTGTCTATAAAAAGGATTATGCCTTAAGATAACGTTTAAACTTTCAGACTGGCCTTTAATCAACTCAAGAGAAATTACGGTGACACAGGAGACTTGTATAAACATAACTTTAAGAACTGTTTGTCCATTAATGACATTGTAAATACAATGTGAAATTTTTTATGTTACTCATCACAAATATTTTTATCTGGACTAGTTGAAAGCTATTCTAAAGCAAAATCCTGGACCAGTCTCCACATCTGGGGTCCCAAACAGGCTTTTCTTTATTCTTTTGTTCTTTGTGTCCTGCTTAGTATCATTTGCAATATTTGGAAGTTTTCTATTTCTCCACCCAAATGTTCACATGTTTCCAAAGAACTAGCCCTCAAGAACAAGGGCATGCTTGACACCAGCCATACATGGAAGGATGTCAACAAATGAGACTTCTTAAGAATTATTTACTGATGATCACCTTAGCACAGGTTATTCCAAAATAGACAAAGATACTTAAGATTTGCTCTAGGCTCAAGAAAGGAAAATGTTTTTAACAAGAAAAGGAGAAGATTAGCTGATTCTATTTAAGACAGAGAGAAGAGAGGGAGGCAGATTGGTGTGTGTGTGTGTGTGTGAGCTGGTGCCTCTCAACCGGCATTATTTATGAGCATAAGCATGACCTTCGGCTGGAGCTGGGTTGTGAGTCCTGCGAACAGTGAAAGCGCCACCGGTGACATTTTTGGTGTCAAAATGTTTCCGCTTTTTACTGTGGGCTGAACCCACTGTCCTTATAAACAAGAGCAACAACAGAGAAAACATCCCCATAAAAGTTAAATTGTGCCACTTAAATTATTTATGGGATTTCATTTGTTGGATGCATTTTGTGCCATTGAGCCTAGCTTCCTTCAAGTGCCATAAGATGACTAGTAACGGTGATCATCTCAGGGGATGTAAGATTTACCAGCTCTGCAGAATGGGATGGGAACCAAGGAAGAGGTTAAGGGATACTGGTGCAATTGATCAGGGTTCCCTCTCTGTCCTGGCCAAGAGGAGGCAGTGGGTTATTATTCAGCCTGTTTACACAGTAGGAAGGCAATTTGACCACTACCATATGTTGAATTTAGAATTACATGTTAGTCTTTTCCAAAAACAAGCCCATAAAAATGTCAGTACTTTTGCCGACTAATAGCTTTATCCACTAAAAAGGGAGTTTACATACAGAAAGTGAGAGTGCTGATATATTCACAAGCTCACTGGGAGACATTTCATTCTAATCCTGCTCCACAAGCCAGACTGGCTGATCTACAAACCAAGAAGACCGATGGGGAGACATGGATAAAGAGATTCTAATACATCACTGTTTTCTTTACCATAAAAGGAACAAGCATATGTTCCCTTGTGAAATGTGAATAGGCTACAGTCAGTGGCCTTGAAATATGAGCTTTTCCTTGTCACTTGAGGCAGTGTCGAAGTTTTCTGGAATAGATAGAGGCCATCATTCCAGTCTTAACACAAAATGAAAGCACTATTGTGGGAGCAATTTTGAAAATGTATGAACTTCATAAAATGTTCCATTTTCCACCTTGTGACTTTGGCTGCACAATCCGGTCATCAGAGCTTGGGAAACTATTTATTATGCTTTTTTGTATAGTACTGATAGAGAATAAGGCATTTGCCAAATAGCACACTTTTCAATGATGAGACAGCATATAAACACATCACCTCATAGTCCATGGAAAACATGGCACCTTACATGCCATTCAGGACCAAGGATGAGGGAGCCAGCCATTCCAGGGGTATTTCACAGTGAAGCTGTTACAAATACCTACATGATGAGGTTCTGAAACACTCTGCATTAGGCTCATATTAGAGGTGACTGCCTCATCATAGGAGAGGAAAAAACTGGAATACAAATTTGTTGGTTACTATTTTCTTTCCAAAATGAACCAGCAGCTCCAGTTCACTTCAAAAGAACATAAACGTCAGAAACAAACTGACTCCATAAACTACTGGGAATGCCTTGATGGTAAACCTTCCAGCCTTTTCTCCAGATTTCTAAATAAAATAAATGTAGGTGGCTTTGAAGGAAAACCAGATTGTTTTGAAAGACTCTGACTTTTGGGGTCACCAAGAGCACCGAGAACCTTTTATTTTTGTTCCTGACAGTCAAGAGAATCATAATGGTTCTTAGTCAAGGACACAGCTCGTACGCAGTTCTCCATCGGTTAGGTAGATGGACTCTGACCCACTGACCAGGTGTTGAAAGAAATAGGGTATATGATAGGTAACTGAACAACTGCAAAAGGTGCTCCCATTTTGTGAAGTAGTTTGGAATTGTTCTCCAATTGATGTTCACCATTTCCTCGAACAAACTGCATTCTGTGGGTTTGGACAAACATGAGGAATGTGTCCTCCATTATAGTGTCACACAGAGTAGTTCCCTGTCCTAAAAATCCTCTGCTCTGCCAATTCATCCCTCTCCTCCCAAACCCTGGCAACCGCTGATCTGGTCACTGTCCCCACAGCAATGTCACAGAGCTGGAACCAGGCAGTGTGTGCCTTCCCAGGTTGGCTTCTTTCACTCAGTGATGTGCATTCAAGGTTCCTCTGTGTCCTTTCATGGCTTAGTGGATCATTTCTTTTTAGTGCTGAATAATATTCTGTTTTCTGGATGGACCGCAGTTTATCTCTCCCAGTGAAGGACATCTTAGTTACCTCCAAGTTGCTGGCAATCGTGGGTAAGGCTGCTATAAGCATTCATGTGTGGGTTTTTGTGTGGACTCGTTTACTTATTTAACTTCTTAGTTTGAAAGTGTTATAGATTCATAGGAAGTTGCTAAGATAGGGCAGAGATATCCTGTGTGCCCATCACCAAGCTCCCCCTAATGGCTGCATCTTACAAAATGACAGTACAATGTTTAAACCAAGACAAGACATGGGTAAAATGCACGTGCCTAGTACTGTGTCACTTTATCGTTGGTGAAGATTCTTGTAACCACCACAGTAATGAATACACAGAATATTTCATTACCATGAAGATCTCCGTAAAAGTGCCACCCTGTCGAGTTCTGTCCTCCAAAAGGATATGTTCAGTTCTTTATCCCCATACCTATGAATGTGACCTTATTTGAAAATGGGTTCTTTGCAAATGTAATCAAGAGGATATGATGTCATACTGAAATAGAGTGAGCCCTAAATCCAATGATGGTGTCCTCATTCCAAGAGGAGAAGAGACACACACACCCACACAGGGAGAAGACCATAAATTCCTGTTGTTTTCAGCCTCCTAGTTTACAGTAAATGTTTGGGGAAGTTCTAGAAAACTACTGCAGACCTCCTTGCAGTCACACACACCTCCCCTGCCCACCACCGCCCCATCCCCAAACCCTGACAACCACTAATCTGTTTTCCATTTTTCTAATTTTGTCATTTTGATCATGTTGTATAATGGAACTACACAGTAAATGACCTTTTCAGATTGGCACTTTTTTTTGGTGTAATGCCCTTGAAATCTATTCAAGTGACATGTCTCCATGGTTTATTACTTTGTTATCTGAATAGTATTTCCTGGTGTGGATGTACCACAGTCTATTCAACCACTAATCTACTGAGGGTCATTTCAGTTGTTTCCAGTTTTTGGCTATTACAAACCAAGCATCTTTGAACAATTGCCTACCCTCATCTGTGCAAACAAATTGTTCTTATTTTTCTAGAATAAATGCCCTGGACAGAAATTGCTGGATTATATAGTCAGTTGTATGTTTTATTTCATAAGAAACTGCCACACTGTTTGCCAGAGTTGGCTATTCCATTTTATACACCCACCAGCAGAGTGTGAGAAATCTAGCTTCTCCATGTCCTTGCCAGCATTTGGTGTTGACAGTGTCTTTTATTTTAGCTGATCCAGTAGGTGTGGATAGCAACTGCAGTGGTTTCTAAGCTGGCATTTAGTAATAACTTGTAATGATGCACATTCTCCGGGAGGTGAGCCACCATCCACTTATCCTTTTCCGTGAAACGTCTCTTGGTGTCTTTCGCTAATTTTCTGATTAGATCGTTTGTTTTAATGTTGATTTTGAGAGTTCTTTATACACGCAATTCAGATATATGGTTTAAAAATATTTTCACCTGTTTGTAGCCTGTCTTAACAAGGTTTTAAGGCTCTTAACACAATCCTCCACAGTGAAAAAGATTTGAATTTGATGAAGTCCAATTTACTGATCTCTTTTCTTTTGTGGATTGTGTTATTAATGTTGTATCTAAGAACTTTTCACCAAATCCTAGGTCCTGAAGATTGATTCCTAGGTTATTTTCTAAGAATTATATAGTTCTATGTTTTACACTTAAATCTATGATCCATTTTTAGTCCATTCTTGTAAAAGGTATGAGATTGAGGTTTTTACTTCTTGTGGGTTTTTTTTTTTTTGCCTATAGTTAATTTCTCCATGACTCTATTTATCTATATACTTTTAACTCTAAGATTAACTCACTTTCCTCATTTTTGAGAGATATATAATATAGTGTCTCCTATGGCAACAAATGTAAGGGCAAGTGAAAATTGTCTGTCAAATAAGTGCATGAAGCTTTTGATTATTTTTAACTTCTGTTTAATGCCTTTGACCAACACAGCTTTACAAGTACACATCGACCCAGCAGTTTGCTGGCAAAGCCCTCATTGCCCACGAGTTGCTCTGACACAACCCTAGGAAGCAGATACCCTCAGCAGAGCAGGAGTATATAAACCCAGGCAGCCATGCATTTACATATCAGGAAACTACATTAGGAAAAAACCAGAAAGAAGAAAAAAGAGGTTCTTTGAAAGCATAGAAAGTTAATACAGCATCCAGGAAGTAGTTAGACCATAGTTTAGAATAATTAGGACAGCAAAGAGGGGAAAAGTCTGCTAAACAGTGGCTTTCTTACGAAGGCAGCGTGGCTATGACATGTTGACATGCTGCTGGCTTTAGTGACCCCTAAAGGCCCAGCCATCTGTCTCCAGTGGATCCCCAGACATCCTCTCACTGTCTGTCAGAACCCTGTTTAGAATTGCCCTCAGTCATATCAGAAACAACCAATATTATATTTCTTTGAAGTCATGCACACATACACACACATACTTTTATCAAAAATGTCAACATGATAGTTGAACATTTCTTATTCACATAGTTGACAGAATCTGACTTTCGGGTGTTTTCAGTAAATCAACTCCAAGTCCATGTGATATATTGCTATGGTTAAAATTTTTAAAAGATTTGGCTTTAATTGAATGAAAAAAAGAAGGGAGAGAGGGAGGAGGGGGGAGGAGGAGGAGGGAGGGAGATGGGAAAGGGGAGAGAGGCAGGAGGGAGACAGGGAGGGGGGTAGGACAGAAGGAGATGGGAAGGGGGAGGAGGAGGAAGGATGGGAAGGGGGAGGGGGAGGGAGGGAGATGGGAAGGGGGAGGGAAGATGGGAAGGGGGAGGAGGAGATGGGAAGGGGAGGGGAGAAGGGAAGGAGGAGGAGGGAGGAGATGGGGAGGGGAGGGGGAGGGGGAGGGAAGATGGAAGGGGGGAGGAGGAGATGGGAAGGGGGAGGGGAGATGGGAAGGGAGGAGGAGGGAGGGAGATGGGAGGGAGGGGGAGGGGGGAGATGGGGAGGGGAGGGAGGAGGAGGGAGATGGGGAGGGAGGGGAAGGGGAGATGGGGGAGGGGAGGGGAGGGGGAGATGGGAAGGAGGGGGAGGGGGAGTTGGGAGGGGGAGATGGGAAGGGGGAGGGGGAGATGGGGAGGGGAAGGGGGAGATGGGGGGAGGGGAGGGGAAGGGGGAGATGGGGGGAGGGGGGAGGACATGGGGAGGGGAAGGTATGGGAGAGGAAGAGGACGGAGAGGGGAGGGAGTAGGGAGAGGGGAGGGAGTAGGGAGAGGGGAGGGAGCAGGGGTGAGCCCCATTCTGTGACATAGGCTGCCTCGTGTGGGGAATGCACACCTTCCAAAGGGATTACCTGGGAGACAAACACTTTTCAGTGTATAAGTTTGGGTCTATTCCTTTAAAACCCTTAAGATTGTTTTATTTTTCTTGAGAAGTGGCAATAGTTCATTAAAAATACTTGGGAAAATGTACTTAATTCTTCTTTTTAAGAAGTGTTTTCTTTCCTGGTTTCAGTTCACCTAGAGGACCACCCGACCCCCACTCCCCATATTATTTTTGGAGCTCTGTATGTTTTCCTTGGCCAAGAGAAAATGTGGTACAGGGAAAAAACATGGGCTGGGCTTTTATATAAAAAGAGTGGATAACACACGCATTTATTTTGGCCCTTTCTTGAACTCCTACTGTAAAATATGGAAAAAGATTTTTTAAAAGATATAAACTCAAAATAATTTTTTTAAAAAAGAGGGTAGGAAAGAAAAGCACCTATGTTTTGGACGCTCAGCTGAGATAGAGATTCAGAAACAAGGCATACCAAGTTACTCAGATCATCCTCCCCTTTGAAAGTAAAATGACTGAACCCTAAAGAAGCTATTTTAAAGTTATTGATGAGCTGACAGGATAACAAGTAATTATCAGAATGGACTCTGTGCCAAGAACCCTGAGGGTTTAGCTAAGCCCAGAGCAGCTTGTGTCCCTTGGGCACCAGGACAAGAGAGTAAAATGACCTGAAATTTCATGGTCTTTCAAGGTTTGGATACGTGCAAATGTGGGGGCTTCACTAGGAAGGTGTGCCCTCACACGCTGGGGTCGGAAAGGCCACTTCCCAACACAAGAGGGAACCACCCACAAACTACAGAATCAACTCAGATTCTTGGAATGAAAGGGGATGTCCTAAATCTGATAAAGGGCAGGTGCAAACCAAAATGAAACAAGGGCAAAGCAAACCTACAGCAAAAGCATATTGCTACCTGCTGAGACCTACCCTTGGATCAGGAGCAGGACAGGACGGTGGCTCTGGACGGCTCTCTGCAGCAGGCAGGTGACATGGACCAGCCCAGGGCCCGTCTTTCAGATTACATGATGTGCCCTGGGAAGCGTGCAAAACATTGGAATTCGTAAGAGTTTGTGGAGTGTTCCGCTACCCAAAGCGGAAGCTGAATGAGTACTGGAGGGTGGCAGGGACTGCACAGCTGTGGCCCTTGTGAGGGCATGTGGCCTAGTTCCTGGTCTGGAGGAAGGGAGTGGGGGATTCCCAGGGAGCGGTGGCAAGAAAGAGTACTTTCTTTGCATTGGGGAGGCGAGAGGGGAAGCAAGAGGACAGCAAGGGGCAGCAGCGGGCACCAAAGGAGGACAAGGGAGGCAGTTGTGATGAGGGGCCTGGGGCTGGGCTCTTGGCATCCAGGGCCTGCTGGACCTGAATGGATTGGATGCTGGGTCTCAGGGACAGAGAAATCAAAAATGACCTTTATGTTTGTGTCTTAAATGAAAGGCTCTGTGATATACCTTCTACTGGCTCTGGCTCTCTGGAAACCCCTGGCTAATAAACACATCCTCCGGCTCCCTCTCTGCTTGTTGTCCAGGAAGGAAAGGGATACAAATAATGTGAGGCCAGCTTCTGACCTGGCCTTGCCCTGGACTCAGGCTTCATCTCTCGGACGGGCAGCTTCTCTTGGATTTCCATTTCTTCATCTGAATAAGGAGTAACAATGCCCTAAACTATGTTAGCTGATTGTAAAACCAAAATAAAATCGGAGCCCTAAGAACAGAATTGGCAAAGATTAGGCACTTTACAAAGATAGACTATTATACATATTACTTTCATCCCTGGGATTAGTATTATATTTAGAGATTCATAGAGCAAGTGAAATAATGTTCCAGGCTTCATAGCAACTGTTGGTTCAACTATATATTTTATTCACTCTGCAGTTTTGCCCTTTGCATTCATTGGAAATAAAAGGCCCACTATAAAAGCAAATGTTTTTATTGAAGAGTTAATACAAAAATATTTTCCTAAATTTTTTGAATAAAAGACTGATCAAAGAGAATTGAGCAAATAAATACTTAACAGTAAGAACATGAAAGACACAGAAGAGTGTAATCCGTTGTGTGCTTATCTGCAAAAGAGTTGCATCTTCTCTCTTTAAAAAGGAAGAGTCCTCAGGTGTCCCCAGTGTAGGAAGACAATACAGGTGTGTCGGAGAAATGCCCACAGGTAAATGGAAGGGAAACTCAGTATAGTACTACAAATATGAGGCAAAACTTGGTGTAGGCTAAAGGACCCTAACGAAAGAGATTTAAATCAGTAAAGTACCAAAGAATCTTATCACACTGTGATCACCCCCCAAGGCCAACTTGAAGCAAAAGACTTTATAGAAGCTTTATATCAAAGAAAAACTTTTATCAGCTTTATACAGCCTCAACTTAACTTGCAATAATGAATGGATTTTTCTCAACACCAGGGTTTTTCTTGTGTGTGAGAGAAACAAAGGGGGAGGGAGGGAGGGTGGGAGAGACAGATGATCAAAATGTAATAAAGTTGAAGCTTGTGGAATTGTTTTATTTTATGATAATTTTTTTAAATAATATTATTTAAGTGAGTTGTGTCTCTCATGTCTGTTTTTAACAATAATTCTTTTAAATGGGAATTTATTATAAGCAAATATTACACTTGTAACTGTTCTTCAGTATCACACACACATTAAGCTAAAAGCACCATTAATAATTCAAAAGACTCCACTGTCATTCCCTCTCATCCTATTGTCTCCTACTTAAGATGTTAATGTGAAGAGAGTAGAGATCCTGCGAATAGCATTCTACTGCTGCAATGTTAAAATAAGGGAGGAGTCTGAGCTACCAGTCCTTTCACATCCATCAGGAGCGGTCAAGGAGGAAATGAAAGCAATGTCAGGCAGTGCCAGATAATAACTGATCAATTCTGGTCTCTTATCCATTGTTCACTTTTGCACAAAATGGTCCTTTCTCCTGGGTGCATTTCCTTCTTGTTGTGGTCAGTAGCCATCCCTAGATGCTCACAAGCAGTTTCCCTACAGGTTGGCCAAGAAACCTGGAAAACATTGCAAATGGCACAGTGACTGTCCTTGCCTCTGTCCACAGGACCTCTCCACTACTAGGTGCCAGCATTTCCATTTTCTTTTCCTAAAATCCTTTGGTCATCGGTGAAATCTGTGTGAGATGGAACAACAAATGACTGTAACAAGGAATTATCTGATTTCCGTTATAACTCATGTGCCAGGAAGGCTCTCTTGTTGATTGACTCCCATCTGTATTCTTCCATAAGCTGCAAAATCTTTCGTGCTATGAAGTGTCACTTATGTGTGAAAGAATATCGGGGGAAAAATTCTCTCCCCAGGAGGAATGTGAGGCTTTGCTTGACCAGTTCAGATAACTTAGCATTAATTACCACTCTCATTCCTACATTCCTCAAATAGATTATGACTCTCAAGCCAGAATTGGGAGCATGACAAGGCTATGTGGAAATCTGATGGTTTTCCAAGTCAGTTTGCTGGTTGGACACCAAACCCTCCATCCTTATTCACCATGGCCTGTAAGGGCTTTGAATATTTCAATCCCTGTAGATCGGGACTATACTTCAGAGACTGGTAGCAATGAAGTGCACCCAAATCTCTGCTTTTATGCAAAGGAAAGACCCGCCCCTTGTGCCCCTGCTCTGGCTTATTAGCCACATTTCTTGGGACGCTGGCTTGCTAGCATCCAAGCTAATGAAGACAAGCCACGTCCTTTCTTTCCTAGATAATGCCTAAAAAAACTGGAAGAGGAGAAGGTGAAGACAAAGAACCAGGAGCAACCACAGTAAAGGCAGGAATGGGGGAAGTCATTTCCCAGCCCACAGGAATGTCACTGTCACATAATCACAGAACCTGGGTATTTAAAAAGAAATGTGGACTTTGCTTTAACCTAATGAGGCTTTGCCTTTTTTAAAGGACATCACACTGGGATCGCCATGGTTGCATTAAAAGATAATGATGGCTGGTTTTCAGCGTTATTTTTAGCACGATGCATAATATAAAATCTAAAGTTAGGCAGCATGGTCTTCATGCCTCCCAAGGGCCTCGTTAAAATGAGATGTTTCCCTCTAGAGGTTAACCCAGTAAGCAATGTTTAAATTTTTTAATCAGGCCACCCAGAGTTGCCATACAAGAAATAGTTTTGAAAACAAATCCTCGGTCAGCCTGTGGCTGGCACCATGACAGCAAAATCACAGTGACTTAAATTGTAGGGAGGAAGTGATCTTTTCATGAAAGATGTTTAGAATTTTCAGGGTTCTAATTAAGAAATAAGAAGGTATCTATTCTGCTAGAAAGTAACGGTTGTATCAAATTATACTCTTTTGAATAAGCTAATATCAGCTTAATAGCATTTTACCATGTAATGAAGTTGTGAATATTAATCTTCATTTTGAACCAGGGTTGAGTCTTAACTGCCTCAAACAGGAAAAGCTGGGATTCTGAGAACAAGACCAGTTTTAAATTAGAGTTGGCTTTCTAGCTGGCAACAGGCAAAGCTGCAATAAACCAGTGCCATCCCCACGCGGCCTCAACATCCTGTGCAGTGTCATTGCTGAAAGCATTCCCAGCCCCGCTAGGATAGCAAATAAATAAAAACACTCCGTGATGAAGGCAATATCCATTTCCTGCAGTTAAAATGCAAATCATTTTCTCTAATTGTGGTGGCGAGGCTTCTGGTCCACTGGCCCATCTCTTCCTCCACAGTTTCCCATTCCAGGTCATTCTGGGCTCCCCATTGCTTTGTGGGTGAAGAAGACCCAACCCCACCTGAGACACTGACCTTACAACGGTGAGGCATTTGTGCTCCTAGATGGTACAAGGCTGCCAAGACTTCTCCTAGGGGCTTCTGTACCTCTTAATGCTCTCTGCCAGCCAGTCTACTCCACCAACAGGCTGCCTTCGTTCTGAAGACAACACCTATTTACAACTACTGGCTTTCCCACTAGGTCCAGTTTCTTAAAAAACATCTTGGATGACAAGTGGTTCCACAGCAGATGAGATTATCGATGGAGTGACCCCAGTCAACGGGAGGTGTGGGGAAGGAGCCGAGTCTAACCTAGACGTCGAACTGACCCTGCCAGTCCAGCTTGTGAGCAGATGAGCCACGTGGCCCCACGAGGCCTGGCTTATGAGTCAGACCCGCTCATGAGCGCTCCAAATGGGAGTGACGCCAGACTACAGCCAGAAGAACCGCAAAATCAGAACTGCGGTCTCCTTGGGAGTAAAGGATTTCATAGCAAAACTGATGTGCTCAGGGATTCCCAGGCTGAGCTGAGTCCTAGTCCCAGGGAACAGCCGCCCCAGCAAGGCACACACAAAATTCTTGAACTCGCGGACCCAGGACAACTGGACTCCACAGAGCGACATGGCCAGGTTCACCCAACAAGCTTTACCAGTGACAGACCACCATGGGCGTGTTGATTAAGTCACATGTAGGTCGTTGTTCACGGTGTCACTTCTGCTTCTTTCTAGAAAGCTTCCATTTAGTTAGGAAATAGAAGGTGTGTGTATATTCTAGTATTAAAACATGTACGTATTTATTTTAGGTGCTTTGAAGAGTTGGAACCTAATTCATTCATTCAACAAACATTCACTGCCTATTATACAACAGGCATTGGAATGAGATGCAAGATAGGAATTTTGACACATTCCTAACCAAAACATCTCTCAAGGTCTCTGAACATTAGGTAAGTGAACTGAATTGCTGACTATGTATTTCCATCCATGTGCACGACACCATGCCCTCTCACTTGCTGAGCACAGAAGGGAAAAAGGATTGATCCCGATGGCCATGGCCCCACCTTATGTGAAGTCTGGGTTGTCGGAAGCCCGTTGCTCTGAGTAGGACCAGAACACACTTAATCCAGTACAGCAGGGAAGAAAGCAGACTTGAATCCATCTGTAATTCAGGAAAATCTAATTGCCCTGAGAAATAAGCTCAGTAATTTAGACCAGAAATATATTACCCACCTTACCAAGTTGCCTTTGAAGTATATTTTATTACCATCAAAATACAAAGTCTGGGCCCTCTCTTTAGAAGAAGGAAACCAATCTTAAAACTTTTCTTCCCTCCAGTTCAAGAAAGGGAGACACTTACCCACAGTAGGGGTCTGGGTCTGTGCTTCCAGGAACATTCCTGCAGGTCACACGGCCCGTGAAATCCCCACCCTGGGAGTTGGCTCGCTGAGGCTTTCAGGACTTTGATGAATATATGCCCACAAACGGGTGCCAGGACACTGTGAAGGTGAGGTGACCAGACACATGCCAGGCCTGGAGCCAGCAGCGGCTGGCAGGTACAGGACCCTTCCTTTGTGTGGCAAAGAATGGCTGCCAGTGTAAATGCAGCCTGAAAGAATCATGCCGCGTATCACCAATGGGGCCAATCTTCATTCAGGCTCTGTCTGGAGAACTGACTGCCTTACTGCGGAGAATTAGAGTTTATGGGTTGGTTCTTTGGGAAAAGCATTATAGGAGAATGAGAGTTGAAATATCAAACAAAGCAAAGGTCCTAGGATCAGTGCTCTGTCCTGTTTTTGCTCTGTGAACCCCCAAACAACACTTCATGAGGGGCCCTGATGGGGCCTGGAGTGTGGGTTCATAAAGCCAAGAATAGCCAGAGGAAGCGAGTAAGCTAGTGGGCCAGAACAAGTGGCACCACTATCCCCATGAATATTTCCAGGTTGTGTAGTGACCACAACTTGCAAAAATAGGGAGAGAAAAAAAGAGAGATGGATGGGGCAGAGAGGAAGCAAAGTCGCATTCTATGCCCTGAAAACAACAAAATCAGTGGCTTCTGGGAGCTGATGTCTTCAGGCTCCTAGGAATCCATCTGGACAGCAAACAGAAACCTTGGCAGGTGAACGGACATAGGGGACTCAGTTAATGGCTTGACGTTTAGCAGCTGAGTCCACAATGCACTTTTTTTTTACATCCTGATTTTTATGGAACACATGCATGAAAACAAACCTGCCATTCTCTGGCAGGCCAAAAGTTTCTTGATACACACTTCTTCAGACAAAGGACTGCAGGGGTTCCCCCCTGCCAGCCAGTGGCCTCATCTCTTATGTTCTTGGCTCATAATATTGAGGACTAAAAGCCCACATATCCTGCGGGAATTCACGGACATAATTGTCTGCCCACTAAGGGCTGGGGGTGTTCCCAGGGCTGCTGTATGATTCTGGTGGTGTTTAAGGAAGCTCTTCTCCTTTCTGGAGTAGACTAGGGAAGTATCCAGAACAGGAGACAGACGTGGGCATAAGCATGAAACCACACTGTCCATCACAGACAGTAAACCAGGGAGCATGGTCTACTGTTTAACTACCACAGATCACTGCAGACCAGGTCACTGCAGACAGGATCAGCACTGCGGACCAGGATCAACACCGCAGACCAGGTCACTGCAGACCAGGATCAACACTGCAGACCAGATCACTGCAGACCAGGTCACTGCAGACCAGATCACTGCAGACCAGATCACTGCAGGCCAGGATCAGCACTGCGGACCAGGATCAACACTGCAGACCAGGTCACTGCAGACCAGGTCACTGCAGACCAGATCACTGCAGACCAGGATCAGCACTGCGGACCAGGATCAACACTGCAGACCAGATCACTGCAGACCAGGTCACTGCAGACCAGATCACTGCAGACCAGGATCAGCACTGTGGACCAGATCACTGCAGACCAGATCACTGCAGACCAGGATCAACACTGCAGACCAGGATCAGCACTGCAGACCAGGATCAACACTGCAGACCAGATCACTGCAGACCAGGTCACTGCAGACCAGGATCAGCACTGTGGACCAGGATCAACACTGCAGACCAGATCACTGCAGACCAGGATCAGCACTGTGGACCAGGATCAACACTGCAGACCAGGTCACTGCAGACCAGGATCAACACTGCAGACCAGGTCACTGCAGACCAGGTCACTGCAGACCAGGATCAGCACTGTGGACCAGGATCAACACTGCAGACCAGGCCACTGCAGACCAGGATCAACACTGCGGACCAGATCACTGCAGACCAGGTCACTGCAGACCAGGATCAACACTGCGGACCAGATCACTGCAGACCAGATCACTGCAGACCAGGTCACTGCAGACCAGATCACTGCAGACCAGGATCAGCACTATGGACCAGTATCAACACTGCAGACCAGGTCACTGCAGACCAGGATCAACACTGCAGACCAGGATCAGCACTGCGGACCAGGATCAACACTGCAGACCAGGTCACTGCAGACCAGATCACTGCAGACCAGGATCAGCACTGCGGACCAGGATCAACACTGCAGACCAGGTCACTGCAGACCAGATCACTGCAGACCAGGATCAGCACTGCGGACCAGGATCAACACTGCAGACCAGGTCACTGCAGACCAGGATCAACACTGCGGACCAGATCACTGCAGACCAGATCACTGCAGACCAGGTCACTGCAGACCAGATCACTGCAGACCAGGATCAGCACTGCGGACCAGGATCAACACTGCAGACCAGATCACTGCAGACCAGGTCACTGCAGACCAGATCACTGCAGACCAGGATCAGCACTGCAGACCAGGATCAACACTGCAGACCAGGTCACTGCAGACCAGGATCAACACTGCGGACCAGATCACTGCAGACCAGGTCACTGCAGACCAGATCACTGCAGACCAGGATCAGCACTGCGGACCAGGATCAACACTGCAGACCAGGTCACTGCAGACCAGGATCAACACTGCGGACCAGATCACTGCAGACCAGGTCACTGCAGACCAGATCACTGCAGACCAGGTCACTGCAGAGCAGATCACTCCAGAGAAGATCACTGCAGACCAGATCACTGCAGAGCAGATCACTGCAGACCAGGTCACTGCAGACCAGGATCAACACTGCGGACCAGATCACTGCAGACCAGGTCACTGCAGAGCAGATCACTGCAGACCAGATCACTGCAGACCAGATCACTGCAGACCAGGTCACTGCAGACCAGGTCACTGCAGACCAGATCACTGCAGATCAGATCACTGCAGAGCAGATCACTGCAGACCAGATCACTGTAGAGCAGATCACTGCAGACTAGATCACTGCAGAGCAGATCACTGCAGACCAGGTCACTGCAGACCAGGATCAGCACTGCGGACCAGATCACTGCAGAGCAGATCACTGCAGACCAGATCACTGCAGACCAGGATCAGCACTGCGGACCAGATCACTGCAGAGCAGATCACTGCAGACCAGGTCACTGCAGAGCAGATCACTGCATACCAGATCACTGCAGACCAGATCACTGCAGACCAGGTCACTGCAGACCAGATCACTGCAGTCCAGATCACTGCAGACCAGATCACTGCAGACCAGATCACTGCAGACCAGGTCACTGCAGACCAGGATCAGCACTGCGGACCAGATCACTGCAGACCAGATCACTGCAGACCAGGTCACTGCAGACCAGATCACTGCAGAGCAGATCACTGCATACCAGATCACTGCAGACCAGATCACTGCAGACCAGGTCACTGCAGACCAGATCGCTGCAGACCAGATCACTGCAGAGCAGATCACTGCATACCAGATCACTGCAGACCAGATCACTGCAGACCAGGACCAGCACTGTGGACCAGGATCCACATTACAGACACACTCTAAGTTTTGTTTCTCCCCTTCTCTTTATCCTCCTCTTTTGGCTCCATACTCCATAGTTTACTAGCTTACCAGGCGGATACTAATAGTCTTGGTTAAATAAGTGTTATGAAATTATTTCCTTTTACTTGCAAAATTGTAAAATGTAAGTTTATTTCTCTATTCTATCTGAATGAACACAAGCTGGGGAGCCTAATCAAGCATTCCTTTAATGATTTCAGCCTACTCAGCGTCATGGGTTATCACTCCTAATATTCCCAATATAAATCTCCATCAACCTTTAAATTAAATATAGAGTATGTGTTTACTTTAGGAAGAGCCAACCTAGGGCTATACACTCAACATGCTTTCTGAAGTGAGCCCATAATGCCCTATTTTTCTTGAGATTTTGCTCTTGCTTCCAATTATAGAATATACTAAACAAGCAAATGTGGGCTAATTGATTGTTCTGATTAGTTGAGCCTCGTTTATTTGAACACATGTCCTTTCATCTCAGCCCTTATAACATGTAAGAGTCAGCCACCTGCTGAAGATAGTACTCAGGGCAGGACAGTTTTTCATGTGGCTTTGTATCCAGCCAATGTAAAAGGAAGGAGATGCAAAGAGATAGCTTTACTCTTTCAGTAATTACAAACACTCTCTAAAGAACCCCTCTACTGCACAGAACTTCGATTAACATCTTTCCCGCTTGCAAGCTTTTGTTTGAACAGTCAAAATTGCTACCTAAGCAGGTCTCCAGGTATGGGCCCACGGCGGTATGTATCCGATACGGAAAAAGCATGGGTTATCACCAGGGCCTATAAGTCAGTGTCTAAGAAATTACATGCGGAGCAAAGATGAACAATGTCCTGAGAAGATATCTAATGATGGTTATAATAAGGTTCTGGAGCCTTCCTTCCCTCTCTGAGTGCAGAAGTATTTGTGTAAAATCAGATCAAATAAAAGGTCTCTCTCTGATCCCTCAGCCAAATCATCATTCACTTACTGTAGTTAAATAAATATTGGCCTGGTTCTGTTGGATTTAACCTCTTTAAATGCGCACTGTGAGTTTTTATTTATTTATTAATTTTTTTCAAAAGCATTTTTGAATTCATGATTTTGCCTCTCTGTAGAGTTTATTCCCTGCTCATCTTCACAAGAAACTCCTGTCCTGTTGTTTCAGGCTTGGATGGAAAACTAGGCAAAGAAACAAGCCCTTTTCTAGACTGCCTTTTTGCCTAAAAGGCATTCCGTGGTGTAGAAACCCCTTGCTCGAAGAGAGAAACCACCAGGATCTTTCTCACTTGGGACTGATTCGGAAGTCGCCACAAGGAACCTCACCAGGTCAACGTTATGAGATTTGGAGGTGAACTTGGCCTCCAGGTCAGCACTGCTGCTCACTGAAGGAGGCCTCCGCCAGTGCTCAAGGGTGAGCTTACAGACCGGGCAAATACGGATGGGAGCCACCCTCCTCTCTCTCACAAGGTGTCTGTGGAAATTAAATAAGTTAACACATGTGATGGTACCAAAGTGCCAGGAATGCCACTGTGTTCTAATCAAGGAAGCGGTTCTTAGATTTTACCTCTTTTTTAGAGAACTGAGATCTAGAGAGATTATGTTTCACCCAGGGGCATGCTTTGTTCTCAGTACCAGGACTAGGGGCCAGGGTTCTTTGTGTGTACCATATTACATCTGGGATGGAGCAGATACCCAAAATATGCTGCTTTGGCACATGGGTCATTTTTAGCTGAAAGCAATTGAGAATCAGCAGGTGCTGCAAGAAACCTTCTAAGAACTTCCCCTATCTGACTGAAAGCAGTAACTTCTGAGATGGGGCCTGCCATAAATTCCCTCTCTAGGGCAGTTTTATGGCCATGAAGAGGACTGAAGGTTGGTGTGGAAACCAAGTCTTTACAAATTTACTAAAATCACACTTCTCCTCCACCAGTTTCCCACAATTTACGACCCCTAGAAGCTCAACCCATTCTTCCCTTGGTCACTTCTCCACAATTTATTGCCCTTTGTTAAAATGGCATGTGAGTTTCTGAGCATAACGGCTTCCCTGTTTTCATGTGTCTTGCCAGTGGGTTTCAGCCCTGGGCAAGTTCACTATGCATTCAGTGTGACCAAAGAAAATGACAGTAAAATGTTCTTGGGGTGAAAGGGTTAAACCCAACTTTACTTCCACAGTGGCAGGTCAATCACTAAAATCCCGTTCACTCAGAGCGAGTCTGCATGCAGCAAGCCGTTCTCTGCCTCTGAGCCCCTCTGCCCGCACAGCCATCCTCTGGGCGGGCCTCTGTCCTCAGTGCTGCCAGCACTCCAGCCTCTGCTCTCCTGCATCCTTGCAACCGTGCCACCATGTCTCCCAGACCACTGGGCGGAGCTCTTTATATAGAGCCAATAGCAACGTATTGCCCACACGTGTGCAGTGAGCTAGCCAACCAGGGCCAGGTGAGAATCCTGGCCACAGGAGCTCTCATTTTATCCCCAGCCCCATGGTCACCTCCGTTAGCTGCTGAAGGGTGTGCCATCATGCAGGCGGCCCCGCAAAGGAGAAACACTTGAGACTCCTAATAAAGGAGCTGTGTAGCTTGGGATGGAGTCGATTCACTCCATCTTGGCTAAGAACACAGCCATTTAGCTAGCACTCAATAAAGCAGGATCCCAGGACCCCATCAGGATCCCTGGGGACCACACACTGTGATGGAGTTCAACCACATGTCACCTTCCATTTTCTAAGAAGATTTTCCAGTGAGACATTTAAAATGCGATTGCTGAAGACATACTCGAAGAAGAGGTTTAGAGCAAATCTCCATTAATTACTGAATTGGAGCAGATATCTCACAGAAATTAGGAATGAAAATAGAACTTGAGAAGTCCATAAGAGGGAAGGAAGGAGGATTCATTCCCACTGGTATTCCAGAGTCCAGGTCCCCCACACACCTGTTGCTCTTACTTGCCAATGGACTCTGGAGGCTGAGCCCCTGTGCCGGGCGATGTGCTGCTCACAATAATGCTGTTCTTTTTTCATAGATTCCTTCCCTCGAACTGCTGCAACCATGAGAAAAGCATATGTTTTTTCTAAGCCCTTCCTCTCCTGTGCCTACATTTTCCCACAGCCCTGAGTCCTGTGGAGTTGCAGGTTATTTTAATTGAGTGCTAAAGGATATGGATACGAATTAATTTTACAGCCCGATGAGCTAAGGGATAGATTATACAGAGAAGAGAGTCTTTTTAGCAAATTTATGGTCCACTCAAGACACATAACTTGCACCGACTAGCAACCTCAGTAGAGCTGGCTCTCACCTGAAACTCCTGGCCCCTAACCAGGACTTTCCCCAACACTGCATAGGAAGGAGGCTGTGGTTCAGAGACGCACTCAGACCAGAGCCAGCACTCTCATCAACTCTTGGTTCTCTGTCCCAGTTACTCTTATGTGTAAATAAGCTGCCTGTCCCCAGTTTTCTTCCAAGCAATTCCTCTGAATTCTAGAAGGAGACATTTAACTTGTTTTCTTAGGAGCACTAATCACTGAGGAGCAGTGTATGGATAGGAAAAGTACACTGGAACAGAAGAGGCTAACCCCAAGCGGCAAAAGCGGCAGGGTGTGTGTCTGCTTGCTCCCCGCACAGGCTGCAGCTGTGTCCTCCCTTGGCAGCGTGCAGAGGCAGAGGTTCAGTGAGAGGGCTATGTGTGCCCAGGGCACCTCCTGTTTTCCTCAAACAGCCTCACTCAAGGCAGGAATTCCCTCTGTGAGCCAGGACGACAGTCGTGTGCGTGTTGGCTTTCCTCACACAGGTGGGATGCCCCAGTGAGGCTGGGCCAGGGAGGATTTCTCTTGCCCAAAGGCGCACTGTTACTTTATAAACTGACAAGAAAGTAAAACCGTGAAATTCACTGGACAATTTGGTTAATGTCACTCTCTCCTCAAACACATTTATTTTTAACATGGTTCTGGCAATCTCTGCTCGGTGAATACAGTCTCTCCCATCCCCCCAGCTCCTCCTTCCAGAAGATGTAATTTGAAAGGACGTATTTCAAACCCCTCTGAAAATGGGTTCACTCTCTCCACAGAATTCCAGCTTGGAAAGCAGAGCCCCGATCCCAAGAAGATGTGGCTGAGTTGGTGACAATGACAGAAACCTACCCATGCTTCATTAATATGAGAAAAGAGGTGAGACCGCGGTAAGATTTTCTCTTGGCTTCCCTACACCCGAGACAGGGAGTAACCATAGTAACAGGTGATGGAAGCCTGGGCCGTGAGGAAGACCAGGAGGCAGATCTACCTGCCCTGGGGGCCCTGTGACCGCGGGCCAGGCTAGAGACCTCTCTGCACCTCACTTTTCTCACCTGGATTTTGGTGGAAAATATTTTCCTTCCTCCCAAAATTACCAGGAAATGGAAATAGAAACAGCCTTATGAATACAGGGTGTGCTAAATAAAGAGGGAAATGAAGGAGAAGGGAAAGAGGGCATTCCTTACACACACATTCCTTACACACTCACACCAGATTGAGAGAACAGCCTCAACCGTTAAAGTGTGCTAAAAATAGTATCAACTGCAAGTGCTTCCAGTGAGATTAGAAATAAAAATCAGGCCATTGGGATCACTTCATGTTTTTTTTTTAACTACAAAATGTTGGAATACAGTCTACTGAGTATATTTCGTCAAGGCGGAAAGACATGGCAGGGAGTGGATTTGCATCTCAGGACAACTCACTGAAAAGGTCTTCAGATGGGAGCCAGGTGTCGTTTGAGGGTGGTTTTCTGGGCGCTGGATCACTGCAGGCGTAAAATCAGACCCCCAGCCTCAGAGGACCTCCTCGCTTGGAGCCTGCCCAGTTGAATTTAAGACATCGGAGAACACAGCAGCAAACACACTGTGTATTATTTTCCTGAATGGCTCAGCAAGGCTGGCACATCCAAAGGCATGTTCCCCACAAGAGCCGAGCTCAGATAAGGCCGTGGCTCCTTGCATGGATGAAACAGGATTCTGGTCGTCTCTGCTCGAAATTCTGAGGCCGCAGGAAGCCGCCTAGAAATAGGCAGCTTCTGTGCCTGTCTGCAAGGTCAGCTCTCTTTTGTAAATATTTGGTCTCCTTGTTAATTACATGGAGTATTAATCTCACCTCATCATGTGGGAAGTGCGGGTGTGTGTTGACTCCCGCTGCCAGTCCGTAGGCAACGTGAAATGCTGTGAAATCATGGAAAAGAGGAAGTCAGTGAGAACACAATATAATGAAAATTGCTCCTAAAGAACAAAATCGTGAAATAATTTTTGACCCCTTTTACCCCTTTAAAAATAATAGAAGTAGGTCGAGGAAATAAAAAAAGGCAAGAAAGATTGTTCTCTGTAACTGGCAAAGAGCAGGCAGGGTATTTGATGATAAAAATACATGCTTGAGACAGCAAAAGGAGGCTGTTCTTTTCGGTTTTTTAAAAATAAATCTTCTGGATGTGAACAGCTAAGAGCTGACCATTGCTTCCCCATTCCAGATCACATTCTTTTAATTTGGAAGGAGGCTCTATATGTGAATTACTAAAGATCAAGTAGGTTTTATTTGTTTGTTTTTCAGAAAAGCAGAAGTACTCAAACTATTTTATTAGACAATGAAAAATGGCATAATTGAGTTCAGAGATCTTGATTCTCATTCGGGCTGTCTCACCTTTGCCCCAGTGCAAGAATCAAGCATCTGTTGTAAATGGGAGCATGTTCCACACCTCACAGTGCGTAGGACATACACAGTAGACATTAAGGTGGCCACAGTCTCCAAAAGTCACAGCCTCAATGTGATTAAACTGTGGACTCCTGCCCTCGGATGTGTCTTCAGATTTGCAATGCCAAAGGAGTTTGTTTCTTCAGTAATTTCAAAATCTCAGCCAATCATTCAGTTGCTCGCGATTGCCATACAAGTCCCAATAATTACCCCCGATACAGACTGGCTCCTGGAAGCAGTTCTTAACTGAAAATAGCACCAAAGAGAAAGAACTCAGTTGTGCTTTCTGACTACATTTCTCTAAGAAACATTTGGCTAGGAATTAAACATCACTGTGTGTTTTAGAAAAAAAAAAAATCTAGCCAGTAAATGCAAGGAGCTTTACAGGCTTATCAAACCTACTGCCGCGTACACCTCTAGCAGCCGGCCTGTTTTTGTAGTTTATACAGCTTGGTGTGGTTTTACGGTTTTCACTGAGCTTGGAGTTAATCCTAAATGACTTGATTCTTATATGTCACAAGACATTCTATTTTTTATACAAATACAAGTGATGAAAGAGAAATCTGTGAGTCTAGACCTCACCTTACAAAATATTTGTACTTCTGAGAATGTCCCAGCCAACCGTACCCTACTTCACACAGTTGGACCAATTTTACTATCTCAGGGAATTTGTATAGAGCCACTCAGTCCGAAGAACAATGGTCATCGCTATCATTTTATCTATCCAACATGAAAATGTCCCTTGCGAACCTTATAATTGCACTGCAAACCGTATTTTGCCCTTTTTTGGTAAAGTATTTTGCCCTGGGGCTCTTATATACAAACATAAGAAACCAAATTAAAGAACTGTATAAGAAAATGTTTACTCCTCTAGCAGGATCTTAATTTTCAAACTTAACACTGACTCTTTGGGAAGCAAAAGCTGTTTTTCATGCAAGCAACTGTCCAAGTACAATAAGCCTCAACCGCAGCTGGAGCTGGCGCATCTAGGCTGGGGCATTGCACCCACCCGGGTCCCTTTTCCAAGGCTCTCCTGGTTTCTGTGAACACAATCAGAGGCCCCAGCCGATTACACATCACAAACCACAGCAACAGATGAGCTGACTCACACTTTCCCCCAACTCTTCTCCAGATGCTGCTCCCTCACAGGAAACAAAGAAAAATCAAGGAGAACGAAGATTGATAAACTGCCCCAAGCACACGCTTCTGACAAGTGACTTTTGTGAGATGGGTTCCTTCTCAAAGTAAGAACAGATTTTACAGCACATCACGGAGTCAATACACTGAAAACTTACAGTCTAGCCAAGTAAAGGGAAAACAGAGTACAGAGCCCAGAGGCCACCCATTCCTCCACGCACGACCCAGCAGCTCAGACCAGGAACCGTCCCGGAGGAGAAGGAGCTGGCCTCCTCTGCCCGACCTGCTTCTCTCTCCCGGAACTGTTCTCTTCATCTAATGGAGAGTGTAACCTGCACACCCCGGCATGTGTCCTCTCTGGGTGGGCGCCAATGTAGCTGAGCGTTTTCTTGGATTACATGATAAATATCCACACACCAAAACAAAAGAGAAACAGAAGGAAGGAAGTTGATGGAAAAAAATTCTGATATTTTCAGGGTAACTCAAATAAATAGAAATCTTAATGCATATTTTTGCTTTTTTTTTCAATATTTGTGATTTAATCCCTTCTTATTTTAGGGGGGTAATTTCAGATGTAGGAGCCCTATGTATATATGCATTGTACCAGTGGCTGTCAAAACCTTTTAATTAACTTTTATATAATGATCAGTACTGATCAGACCAAGCTGAAAGTGGGCCTAGAGGAAGTTTCACAAGATATTATGTGCATTGTGCCCAAGTATTTTCCATGTGGAGTCTTTCCTCCCCTCCTTCCTTTCTATCTCTTTCTTACAGAGGACCAACTCAGCTGACCTCCCACACAGTAAATCCCCCATCTGAGAGCTTCCACAGGAAGCAGTGACTGGAAGGACGCGGCATGTAGGGTCCCTCACTGCTGCGGCTGCTGTGGCCTGTGCACCAGCCAGAAGGCACTGGCTTCCCTGGTTTTGTGCAGGATTCTTTAGTCAGCTGAATCCTGAGCGGACCTGGGGTATTCCGTTCACGTGGGGAGGGGAGAGGGCTGGAGGCAGAGGAGACTGGAGCAGACATTTATTGGCTGTTGCTGGCCCACCAGAGATCTGGAAGGGCTCAGGACAGGTTGTACCCTCGCAAACCAGGCTGAAAGTGGGCCTTTGGAATTCAGGCAAAAGTGTCCCAAGGCAGACGGAGTCTGCACTGCCTTCCTCGGCCCCCTCTGCCTTATCGGACATCAGCAGACCTGCATTTTCAGGGCCATGTAATCAGTAAATCTTGGCCTCATTTACTTAGCTGTGGATAAAGTGGGGTTCCTATGGGCAGGATCCTCACTGAACTTAAATGTAACTGGCCTGTTGCTATGCTACTGCTTCCACACCTTTAGGCAATAAGCCATTATTGTGTTAATATAAAGAGTTCCGCCCAGTGCTTGGCTGGAGACTGGGTGGCTGGGCTGCAAGGCTGTAGGAGAGCGGAGCAGAGGGGAGGCTGGAGTGGTGGCAGTGCCGAGGACAGAGGCCCAGAGGATGGCTGTGCAGGACGGCTGTGCAGAGGGGCCCAGAGGACGGCTGTGCGGGACGGCTGTGCAGAGAGGCCCAGAGGACGTCTGTGTGGGACGGTTGTGCAGAGGGGCCCAGAGGACAGCTGTGTGGGACGGCTGTGCAGAGAGGCCCAGAGGTAGAGACCGGCTTGCTGAATCCGAAGCAGCAGTGATAACACAGACTTGCTCTGAGTGAACGGGATTTTAGTGACTGACCTGCCACCTGGAAATAAAGTTGGGTATAACCTTTCCACCCCAAGAACCCTTTGCTGTAAATTTCTTTGGTCACAGTGAATCTATAGTGAACTTGCCTGGGGCTGAAACTCATTTGCAAGACAACTGATGTAGTCAGCAGGATTCATTGTTGACCAAGGGAAAAGACAAGCTGCACTTATGGGAGGGGTGCTTCAGCGGGCTGCCCCTGTGAATGGGGAAACAGTGGATCGTCCCCCAATGGGTTTGTGGTCTGAGGTGGCTTGCCTCCTAAAGGACTGGGCCCCACCCCAGGACTGGAGGCAAATGGAGGTGACACCTGAAGCTGTAGGGGTGGCCCTTCGTATAGTAAGTAGATCCTTTGAGAAGCAGAGTGCCTGTGAGGCTGCAGGGACTGTGGGTTGGCTGCTTCTCACAGTATTAAAAAGGTCTGCAGAGGAGACCCAAGAAATGGCAGCACGAGAACACGAGCTGCAAACTTCTGTGGATTCCCTGAGGAGGGAGATGGCTTTGATGCGAGAGGAGGCAGCATGGGAGCGCTGGCAGCAAGGAGCCATTGGAGACGAGACGGCAGCGCTGCCAGGTGTTCTGAAGGAGGAAGAGGCCATCAAGGAAAAAGACGAACTCCTGAGGGAAGCACAGGTGGAGGTGGTCGGAGAACGTCAGCTGGGAAGCATTGAGCTGAAGGTAAGAGACCTTCCGAAGGCTGAGGTAGCATTGCTGCGAGGTACAGTAGAACAGGTAAAGGTTGTAACAGAGGAGGCACTTGGGGGAGGGGAGAGAAAGGTACCGTCAGCCCCAGAAATAGAGGAGCTGGAGAATGATGAACGGGTGATGCCGGAAGCACTGGCACCTCCTGCATTGAAAGCATGCCCCACGGTTGTAAAGAAAATAAAGACCCAGCAGCTGAAGGTTCCCCAAGGAGAGGAGCAGCCCCCTCCCCAGGTCGTGGAGCCCTCTGTGGTCCGCCCCTATACTCAGGCTGAGCTGGTGGATTTGGGCTCCCGGTTTAGGCAGAAGCCCTCGGAGTCAATATCAGCTTGGCTCCTGCGTCTGTGGGACTTAGGGGTGGATGGAATTGTTCTGTCGGGGTCAGAGATGGGAAAGCTGTCTTCCCTGCCAGTGCAGCCCGCCTTGAGGCAGAGATTACAAAATGCACATCAGACCCCAGGGAGTCACTCCCTCCTCGCCTGGCTCATGGCTGCACTTCATGCTGTGTGGCCCAATCCGGGTGGTCTACCATCCTCTCCTGTTAGATGGCAGACATATGCTGAACTCCAACAGGTGCTACGAGAGCTAGGCATGAGAAATGCCATCTATGGTCCAGAGAATTATGGCCCAGATGAAGAGATTTTCACTACTGGGATGAGAAATATTGTACTTCAAACGGCTCCTACATCCCTCTTTGGGTCTCTAGTGACCATTCTTTCCCCTCACTTAGGGCATTCAATAAGCGAGGTGACACATACAGTAGCAGACTTAGGAGAGGCTGAAGCCACGAGAATTCAGAAAGAAGTAAGACCTGTTGCTCACAAGAAGAATTTACAGGGCCCCATGAAGGTTACGAGGACCCAGATGTGGGTTGATTTAATATGGGCAGGAGCAGATGGAAGGGAATTAGATGGGAAGTCAAATAGGATCTTACTAAAGCTATGGCAACAGCTGAAACCAGAGCAGCAGTTCCAGCCATTAAGACTAAAGAGGCAGAGATCAGAGACAGAGCCACGAGTCCAGCTGTGTGTTTGCAAGACTTCCTGCTAAAAAGCGAGCCAACCTCACTTGAGCCCAGACAAGAAGGTGATTGGGGAACATGGTTTGACTGAGGGGAAGGTCAAGGTATCTGCCCTGAGGGACAAGAGGAGGGGACCAGAGGTCACATGATGGCTGGAATGGACATGCTTTGGACTTGATCTGCATGGTGCTTTGAACCTAGCTGAATCCTCTGGCTTGAGGATTATTATAATTTTTGTTACCAGTATCTTAATTTTTATAATCTCTGAGTTGTTGTTATCCTCTACTGCTGTTGTGGAATCTGGTTACAGTGCTCCAGCTATCTCCCACAGGGACCATTGTGGAAGATGGAAAGTGTGTAGATTGTAAGGCAAGAATCCTGGAGGGGTGGAGTGTGGGGAAAGTGGGGTTCCTATGGGCAGGATCCTCACTGAACTTAAATGTAACTGGCCTATTGCTATGCTACTGCTTCCACACCTTTAGGCAATAAGCCATTATTGTGTTAATATAAAGAGTTCTGCCCAGTGCTCGGCTAGAGACTGGGTGGTGGGGCTGCATGGCTGTACGGCTGTAGGAGAGCGGAGCAGAGGCTGGAGTGCTGGCAGCGCCGAGGACAGAGGCCCAGAGGACGGCTGTGCGGGACGACTGTGCAGAGATTCCCAGAGGACGGCTGTGCGGGACGGCTGTGCAGAGATTCCCAGAGGATGGCTGTGCGGGACGGCTGTGCAGGGAGGCCCAGAGGACGGCTGTGCGGGACGGCTGTGCAGAGAGGCCCAGAGGACGGCTGTGCGGGACGGCTGTGCAGAGAGGCCCAGAGGACGGCTGTGCGGGACGGCTGTGCAGAGAGGCCCAGAGGGCGGCTGTGCGGGGCGGCTGTGCAGAGAGGCCCAGAGGACGGCTGTGCGGGGACGGCTGTGCAGAGAGCCCAGAGGGCCGGCTGTGCGGGGCGGCTGTGCAGAGAGGCCCAGAAGGACGGCTGTGCGGGACAGCTGTGCAAGGAGAGGCCCAGAAGGGCGGCTGGGACGACTGTCCAGAGATTCCCAGAGGACGGCTGTGCGGGACGGCTGTGCAGAGAGGCCCAGAGGTAGAGACCAGCTTGCTGAATCCGAAGCAGCAGTGATAACACAGACTTGCTCTGAGTGAACGGGATTTTAGTGACTGACCTGCCACCTGGAAATAAAGTTGGGTATAACCTTTCCAATCCAAGAACCCTTTGCTGTAAATTTCTTTGATCACAGTAAATCTATAGCAAACTTGCCTGGGGCTGAAACTCATTTGCAAGACATTAGCGTTCAGAAGTCAGTGATGCGCTTTACTTCAGAAAAGCCCCATCAGAGATTGGAGACACATCCACGTGCATGGAGACCGCCACGTGCCTAACCAGCCCACAAGAACTCCGAGGCTCTTCCCCATCTGTGACAGAAAGTCAGTCTAACACCTTGAGACCCTGGGAACAAGTCTGGCCCACAGGTCCCAGCCTCGAGGACCAGGACTTCTGAGGGAGGGGATGGATCACCCAGCACATTTTTCTGCTTGCCAGAACACAGACACATAAACACAGCTACAGAACTTTCTATGGAATAAACACATTCATGTGAGGGCGCTTTTCTAAAACATTTACTTCTGCATGGATGGACCTGGAGGACAGTGTGCTGACTGAGATAAGCCAGACACAGAGAGACGAGTACTGCATGATCTCATTTATATGTGGAATCCACACCAGTGGAATGCAGACAGCCAGAGCAGACTAGTGGCCGCCAGGGGCCGGGGGCGGGAGACAGGCACAAACTCCCAGGTAGCAGACAAGTAGGTTCTGGGTCTAAACTACCTGGAGACCATACAATGCTGCACGGAGTCCTTGGAAGTTGCGGCATGAGCAGATCTGAAGTGTTCTCCCCACACACACATGGGAGGTGGTGGAGGTGGCTAGGTGGATCATGGTGACCATTTCACAAGACAGACACATCTCAAATCATCACATTGCATGGTTTAAATACACAGTTTATTGGTCACTTCTACGTCAGTAAAGCTGGGGAAAGCTGCAGGTGCACCCTTGATTCACATGGCCAGCGGCACAAGTTGATACATTTTACACTTTGTGTCACTGAGCAAACTACGTGGAGATCACACTTTAACAATCTCCACATTCAGTTCACTGAGGGTTGGGACCAGGAAATAAAAATGTGGAGGTTTCGGACAGCCCTAACTTCAGAGCGGGACTCGGTGTGGCTCTGAAGGGCGGTGATCTGGGAAGCGGGCCCGGTGCTCCTCACTGCCGGTGGAGAAAGCTTCTGTCCCTACAGCCTCTGAAGGCAGGCACAGCAAGTTTCTGACGTGGTGCCCTTGGCTGGCGCTCAGGGGAGGTCCCCAGAAGGGGCTCTGGTTTCAGGTGCTCATAAAAAGCTGAAGTCAGAAGGAAGGCCCAAGTCTGAAACTCACTGGGGTTCAGAAAGGAGATTTCGAACCCCTGTTGCCCATCCAAGACACAGTCATCAGACTTCCCAAGTTCATTGGCTGGACTTCCTGGACATCCAGGTGAACAAGGAAACTCCCTTCTACATTTGAAAGGTCAAATCAAGGTGAAGGCAGCTGTAGAGACAGAGGAACAGCCCTGTAAGCACTCAGCAGATGAGGGCTTTACTTTGTTCCCTTTGTGCATTGAGACTCGGCTTATAAAGCAGATGCCCTTTGAATATTTACTAAATGATGAATTCATTAAAAAAATGCAGCTAATATCTGTCTGAATCATACTTGCATTGTACTCTATAGTATTGTATTGCCCACCTAATTCCTCTTGTATTAGGATTCTAATATATTGTGATGGTTCACTTTATGTGTCTCCTGACAGGGCTGAGAGACGCCCAGAGGGCTCGTGGACATTCCTCTGGGTGTGCCTGAGAAGGTGTCTCTGGGGGAGGTGAGCATTAGGTCCCGTGTGCTGAGTGGAACCGAGGGCCCTCCCCAGTGTGGTGGGCATTGCCCGATCCACTGCGGACCCAAATAGAACAAAAAGGTGGGGGAAGGTCAGTTTGCTCTCTCTGAATTTAACCCCCCCGCCCCCCAGCCCCTGTCCCAGGGCGTCGGTGCTCCCGGTTCTCAGGCCTGCAGACTCATATCAGGACTTGAACCATCAGCCCCCCATCTCAAGCCTTTGAACTTGGACTGAACCACACTGCTGACTCCCTGGGTCTCCCGCCTGCAGACGGCAGATCATAGGACTTCTCAGCCTCCTTAACCATGTAAGCCAGTTCCTATAACAAATTTCCTTTCAAAGATCTATGTATCTGCATCTGGATATACTTCTACCCTCCATATGCACCCCCACCCCCACCCCAGGCCCACGCCCACACCCCACGCCTACCCCTACCCCACACCCACACCCACGCCCACCCACGCCCATGCCCACGCCCACACCCACCCCACACCCACACCCACGCCCACCCCACCCCCACGCCCACACCCACCCCTACCCCCACACCCACACCCATACCCACCCCCACCCCTACCCCCACCCCCACCCCCATACCCACACCCACCCCTACCCCCACACCCACACCCATACCACGCCCACCCCCACGCCCACCCCCACCCCCACCCCCACATTCATTCCACATTGGTCCTGCATCCCTGAAGGGCCCTCACTAGTGCACATATGAACACACCTCCCCAAGGGAGCACAACCCTCCTGCTGGGAAGGAGTCACAGTGCGTTTATCTCTCCAGCCCTACAACAGTGCTTTCTACCACATCAGGGCCCAGGATGTGATCGATAACTGAATTTAGAAAGAACTTTTAAAACAAGAGGCTACATTTCCCAACTTTTTCACAAAATCTTTCCTTTTTTTTTTTTGCCTATCCTCCTGCCCCTTCCCCTCTGTCAACCCCCAGGGTGTTCTCTATTGATGCATCTACTTCTGTTTTCTTTGCTTGCTTGTTTTATTTTCTAGATTCCACATATAAGTCATATGGTGTTTGTCTTTCTCTTTCTGACTTACTTCACTAAACTTAATGCCCTGTAAGTCCATCCAGATTGTCGAAATGACAGAATTTCATTCTTTTTATGGATGAGGAATATTCCATTGTGTACATATATCACATCTCCTTTATCCATTCATCTACTGATAGACACCTAACTCCTTCCATATCTTTGCTGTTGTAAATAATGCTCAATGAACATAGGGGTGCATATATCATTTTAAGTTAGTGATTTTGTTTTCTTCAGGTAAATTCCCAGAAGGGGAATTAGTGGATCAAATGATACTTCTATTTTTGTTTTTATGAGGAACCTCCATACTGCTTTCCACAGCTGCTCACCAGTTTGCATGCCCACCAACAGTGTAAGAGGGTTCCCTTTACTCCATTCCTCACCAACACTTGCTATTTCTTGTCTTGTTGACATTAGCCTCTCTGACTGGTGTGAGGTGATACCCCACTGTGGTTTGGATTTGCATTTCCCTGATGATTAGCGATGTGGAGAATCTTTTCATGTGCCTGCTGGCCATCTGTCTGTCTTCTTTGGAAAAATGCCTATACAGATCCTCTGCGTGTTTTTTTAATCGAATTATTTGGGGCTGTTTTGGTGTTGGCAGAATATTTGTTTTAATCTCTTCCTCTGATAAACACCTCTCATATAATGAAAATGGACATTCAGGGGGATGGTTGCTCTTGGTTCTTGCTCTCTGGAGAGGAATGGGCTTTTATTAATGAGCACACATCACAGCCTCTGTGAACTTAAGACTGCTGAATGCCAGTCAGCTGAGGTTGCAGTACCTACCAGCGTGAACTGGAATAATAAGGTGGCAATGGGAATCGGAAAGCCAGCCCGCCCGAGCAGCTGGGAGCCCGCCTCCAGTGCCCCGCCGAGCTGAGCAACTGCTGGCTCTGCTGCCCCGCCTCTCCTCGTGCCCTCAGAGCTTCCTCCCAACTCCCTTCCAGTGGCGGGACGGTTGGCCAGGGCTCTTGGCGCGTGCACCACTCAATTCGTGGGAGCTCGTTGACTATCCTCTATGGGGCAAGATAGGCCCTAGAGAAATTAGGAAGCCTACTGGGGGGCCTCGGCCCCACCTCTCACCCAATGCCTCTTAGTGGTTTGGCGACATCCTGAAGCCCCCTCCGAGGTGCTGTGTTTCCGAGCCAGGCTGGGAGCCTGTGGGCGCCTCAGGACCATGGCTCTGCGGCTGCCATCCATGCTGCAAACGTCTAGTCCCCGGCTTCTCCTCTGCTATGGTAACTGCCTGGGGATCCCTTTCCTCTTAGTGACCTAATCTAGACCCACATGTCCTCTGGGGTCTTCTGGTAGTTAGACTCCATGTCCCTGTGTTGTCAGGCAGCTGCATCTGGGCAGGTCTTTCCCTGAGCACTAGCTGAAGCACTAGGAGAAATCTCACCCTGGACAGGAGAGGGTTCTTGACTCTGGACAAGAAAGAATTCTTGGAAAGGTCAGATGAGTGTAGGTAAGGAAGGAATTCATTAAAGCAAGAGCAGCAGGAAATGGCAGCTGTCTTGCCGGGAGCAGAGAACAGGAACGTGCAGAGGGAAGAGGGAAAATTCTCAGCTTAGGGCAGATTCCCTTGCCAACTCTTAAAGCCAGGGTCACCTGGCATCCCGTGTCCACTTGGATCTGCACGGCATGGGGACCAGCCCCTACCACCTCAGGATTTGGGGGAGCCACGGAGCACAGGATGGAGGGAGACTATGTTCTGAGAACTTCCCAAAGAAAGGAGATTTTCAGGCAGGCTACTGAGAGCAGATGGCACGGCTGCAGTTTCGTCCGGGTCACCCAGATGACAGAAACATGCAGGCGCAAATCTGAGCTCTTAGCAGCGCCTTCCTAATTATTAGGAGTAAAGTGGAGGTAGAGTGAAGACTTGGAAATAAAATGAAATAGCAAAGAGACAAACCACAATAATCTGAGCAGTGAGAAAGTTATTTGAAAGTATGCACTTAAGGAAAGGAAAGTGCGGCCATCCTCAGAGAGGAGGCACATGGGAAGTCTGGGGATTCTTTTAAGGTTTTCAAGAATGGGGCAAAGGGCAGGGGGTTGTTGGGCGTAAGACTTGACTTGTGGTCTCAAGGTGCTTATCTCTGATGAGAGACACCAGGTCTCCTATCCTTTATTATCAGTCCTCCAGCTAATTCTGCTAAATAAACCCAACACAAGGGATTTATTTATCCTGTTCTTCTCCAAGATAGTGGTCACCCTCAAGCAGCCGGGACATATCAGTTAAGACCGCTTGCCCTGCCTTAAGGTAGGCTGTTGGGTTATTGTCTGATTACCGGAGAATATGTGAGGAATTTTACTTCTCAACTCTCTGCTTTTTAAAATGGAATCTTAGCTTTAAGGTGGGGTCCCCCCTGGTCTTACTATGCTGTTAATAGCTCAGCATTTTTCATCATAAGCAGGGAAAGTTAATCATGATGTTTGTGCCATGTCCCTGCCCCACCTCACTGGCATGGTGGAAGCCCCACGGTGTGGCTGCCGGGCTCTTCCCAGGTTTCCTATTGCACAGTGACCGATGGGAAATTCATCATCCTGGCCCCCAGAGCTGGGAAGAGCAGAACCCATCACCCAGGAGGCTGCTACTATTTGGCAGGCAAGTGTGCCACCGATAGTTTCTAAAGACTGATATTTTGGTTCAAAGGAATGAATTAACTACTGGGATTGCCTGGCAAACGTTTGCAAATAGATTCTCAGCACCTACCAAAACTGACTCTGGGAACTCGCCACCTCTCAGTCCATCTACGGTGTGCTTTGTAGAGTTCAATATTCTGTAGTTAAGATCTCTTTTCCTAAAAATGGTGTAAAAATTGAGTCAGGTAGTATAAAAACTGAGCATTGAAAATGACCTAGTGGTAGGCTTCGCAACACACAAGGTATAAAGGTTAAAAAAAAAAAGGTGGAGCCTCTTTAGGCACTGAGATCCTTCAGCAAAACATCTCATTCATCAGGGAAGTTGAGGAGCACATGATCAGACTTGACAGCAGATGACGTCTATAAGAAAATTTGCTAAAATAAACAACAAGCTTGTACCCTGCAGGAATGATGAGATTGCCAGTAATCACTGAGTAAAACAGCAAGAGAGCAAGGGTGAAGCCAGTGGGCACCAGGCTTGCTAGATGTGGCCTGCAGGTAATGAGTGAACCCAAATGAAGAGAGGGCACAGCTTTAATTTACCGACATTAAAGGAAATAATACCAGGATGTGGGAACATAAAACCTAGTTATACAAAGAGAGGTGGTTAACCCCGGAGTCACGTCCATTTGTATTATTTGAGAAGACCATTGTTAAAGCCATAAGGCAGCTCAGTGGCCTCCCTGCAAAAACACCTGACTTAGGAAGGAGGAGAGGGCGTCACCAGGAGCCGTGTGCTCTTGCAGGATTCACACCTCCTTGTTTGCCCACCGGGGCAGCCCGAGAGCTACCTCCTGCCCGGCGCATCTTCTCTCCTTGAGAAAAGCTATCATTTACAGACCAGAACCTCCTCTTATCCCACCTCTTATCCCACCAGCATCACATAAAGAAAAGTAAACAACTACAGGAGCGCCAACAAAGGCCAGCATCATTGGTCCGAGGCTGAGACTGAGGCCTGTGGCCGAGCCCCTGAGCAGGAGCAGATCTGCGAACCTGTTTCACGATATGCCTATTAACTGACTGACTTCCACTCAGGCCGACTTCTTCATTAAGTTCTATGGTTCTAAGTGTTGAGATGTTTGGGGTTGTGGAGACAGGCATTGATGTTTGGTGTGTGCATTTTCTGTTTTATTGAGAATATTATTGGTAGACACAGCTAAATTCTGTCCTCCTACCAAGTTGTTTAATTTCTTCAGTGCTTCCTGTCATGTATTTCCCTTAGTTTATGGCCCCTGTAGATGTGAAGTCTCCCTATGAATCAGTGTAACCTGTAAGCGACTCAGGTGTTTATCAGCTTAAGGCTCTGGCCCCACCTGGGATGAAATCATTTGCATTTCCATTGGGTTTGGGTGATAGAGGATGCCTGGAAAGTCACAGAAGGTTGAACCCTGTGTTACCGGAATCGCTATATTAAAAATTAATACATATGTATTTTCTAAAAACTACAAGAGAACACTGTGCCGTTAGTTTGCTGTTTCAAAGCCTACCGTGCCCCAGTGATTTTTCACTGATGGCAAAGTCCATGATAAGGGAAACGCCTGCCCTTTGGCTTCCTTAGTGAAGGTGTTTCCTGAGGGTCTCTAGGAGATGGCTACAGCCAGCCTGGAAGACCCCTACCAAAGGCCTGCGTCCATGAAACCCCCGCGGGCAGAGCAGGGAAGCTGGGGAGGTCCAGGGGAGCCGTCTTCCCTGAAAAACCATAATCTAAGACTCATGTCAAAGCTGGCCTCATCCCAGTCCAGTCAGGCATGTGAAACCCACCCACCCGTGCATCCGACTGCCTCCCTCCTCCTCCTTCTTGTTTTCTGCCCCACCACTGTCCCCCTCACCACCATACAAAAACATAGACACACACACACATGTGAGGCTCTCCATCAACCTCTCTTCAGGGTAATATGGTTATTCCATGGCATTGCCTTACACGAAACGGGGCATGTAGCAGGGTTGTTCCATGTAGACCTGACCCCTTCTCTCTCTCACAAGTCTGTGTGTGTGTGTGTGTGTGTGTGTGTGTGCAAGTACGCAGGGATGCTGGCATGTGGGTGTGAGCAGGGGTCCCCTGGACAGAGCCCTGAGACTAGTGGCTGAGCAGCAGATCCTGGAGCCCTCACAGTACGTGGGATGTGCAAAGGTAGGACTCGTTCAGTGTGGGTGGTGGCCACTGGCAGCCCACACAGTGTCCATCTTATATGCATGCAAATGCTTCATGAGCAGGCAGCGAATTGGCATAATAACAGGGGGAGGCGTTCCCAGCACACAGACTATTTGGGGCCCTAACCAGACTGATTTTATTCAGTGCACAGATTCGAGGTGACATTAGGGTTGCCATGTAAATGAGGGGTGTGTGGAGACCTGCTCTCAGAAACAGCTGGGACAGGCCCACATGACAGACCATGATTGCCATGGTAATGTGGACATCCACTGTCAGCATCACAACGCTGTATCACCAATTTAGTGCTCTACTAATCACAAAATATTACCTCCTGTAGAGATGCTGGGCTGTGGCTCTTGGAAATACGGGTCCCCCACAGCAACTGCCAAACTGCAGAATAAAACTGCAGGAAACCTCTCCATTCATCCAGAGTGGCTGGGGTTTCTTCCATATGGGAGTTGGCCACAGTAGGTCTAATCGCTCTGAAGAAGTGATTTGGCACATGGCACCTGCAAACTTTGGTAGGGATTCTCCCGACCCGGGATTGGGCGTCTCACCCCAAGAGCACATGGAAGGCCGCCAAAGCCTGCGGCACCGGGAGGGCGCTGTGAAGCCAGCCTGGGGCCGCTCAGCCGTAGGTCCTCATTCTGCGTGTCACGGAGCAAGAGGCCCAGCACAGCCTGTCTCTGGAAGTGGCCTGAAACTGGCAGGAGGCAAGGCACGGAAACGACAGAGAGGCAGGTCCGGCCACATCTGCGTCCACTCCCGCTGATTCACACAGGGCTGTGGGGTCACCCATTCAGCTCCTGCTACTAGCTGTTTGTCCACCACTTGTGGTCATTGGATCCGGATTGGTTCAGAGGCGCCCTGTGTGGCAGACCCGGGGTGGATTTCCTCTTGGACAACGAGGCTGACGTGCAGCACCATCCTCTGCCCCCACCCCTGTGATGGCAGGGTCCTGGGCATGGTCTCCCCTGCTTTGCCTGAGGGTCCCTCCCGTTCCTTCGCAGCTTGCCGCTCGGAGGAGGAGGTGAGCCGTGACCAGGTGGAGCACAAAGAGCTATGGTCTTGGGGCCAAACACACCCAAGACTGGAGGCCCACACTGACTCTGAGCAAGTCACAAAGCGGCCCCAAGCCACTGCTTTCTCATCTGGGAATCAGTTTGAGGATGCCTGGCTGACATGAGGAACACATGCAGCTCCAGACCATGCTCGCAAAGTGCCCTATGGCATCGGGCCTTCACTGGACCCAGACCAACCTCTAGGGCTTTGCTCTGTTTGCTGTGGGGTTCTCTAACTGTCCTTCCCAAGCTGCCCTCAGAGTTGGAGGGGCTGCACAGGAGAGGAGACCTGCTTACCTCCAACCATGAGCCTCCAAAGGACGCAGAAGGCCAGAGACAGGGGAGTCATGGCTGCAGAACAGGCGCAGAACAGACATTTTCACGTGCTCCCTGAGTGAGCTTTGAAAAGGGCAATTTTCTGAAGTTCAGAATCATGGTTTCACTAAATGATGAAATAACTTTATACCATTTCCCCTAGTTATTACCATCCCATTATTATTAGAAAGGATTCCTTGAAATGCAGTGCATCCCTCTTGTCAATGTCTCGTAGCCGGAGGGGAGGCTGTGGTCTCCATTCTGAGGCCTATGGGGACACCTGGTGGCCATGGAGGCCCATGTCACACCTCCCTGTGCAGGTAGTTGCTGGGAGCCGTGGGCAGCAGGTCCATCTATCCCAGGCACTCCTGGTAGTAGTGGACTGTGGCTGGTTAACGTCCTGATGCAAACGTGCATGCCCCATCTTTGGAGCTGTATATCTCGCCCATGAGCCGGACCCCCAAGGGCCTGTTCCTAAGCCTGCACAAATCTCAGTGTGATGGCACCAGCACCCTTGGGTCACTGGACAGTAGGGACTGGAAGTCACCCTCCTCCTATCCCCTAGACCTTCCAGTTTTCAATAGCACCCATACAGCTGCCCGGGGAATGTGGCCCAGACACATTCCCGCACACCTAGCTGGGACATCTGCCAGGTGTGGAGAGGTGTGATTAATAGAACCTCCCCCTTTCTGGGCAGACCCTCTCCCTGTGCACATGCCTCACACCTGACACACGCACATGCCTGTTTCCTCCCTCTGTCCTGGGGGAGAGTGAGTCCCCAGCTCCTGATGCTCAGGGAAGGCGTCACCATTCCTCCTCACATCTGAGGTGTGGGGAGTCTTCTTTGAGCTCTGTATTTCTCACCATGGAGGAAAGAATGCATTTGGACCATGTTTTCAACAGATCTCAAAACAAGAAGAGTTGATGTGCTAAATCCATCTTGCCACCACCTAAAAAAAAAGAGGAAAAGTAAATTGATATCTGGAAGTGAAAAGACCAGCAAGGTGTGTCATGCACAGCAGCAGGAGGGGCCCTGTGGTAAGCTGTGCACATAGGAAAACCTCTGGAGGTCCCCCAGCGGGAGGGGGGCGGCTTCTTGCTCTGGAGAAGAGCTTCTGGATGGTATCTGCCCACCACTCGCCTCCACCACCCCGCCTGCAGGACTGGGAGCTGCCTCTGAGGCCACGCACTCAGGCGGACACTCTTCAGACCCCCAGCCACGCGCCATGTGTCCCTTAGGGGCTGTCTTCTTCGTGCTGCTCATGGGACCAGTACAAGGGACCCTCCACTTGTGCCAAAGCCCCGCCTGTGGTCAGGAGACCTGTATTTGGTCCCAGGAAGGGACGACAGCTGAAAACAGTGGGTGTCACACCTGCACCTGGAAGGGTGCTGCTGCCCCACCCCAGACCCTGCTGCTGGGAGAAAATTGCGCAGAAGGCCAGGAGTCTATTCTGTAAGCACGCCTCCTCCTCTAAAGCCCAGATTCCACCTCCAGGCCAAGGCCGGGTTGTTCCCTGGCAGGCCAGTGGTTGTGGTGTCGGTGCAGAGCCCAGGCACAGCCACAAGGCCAGTTTCATCTGCAGGTGCTGCTCTGTGGCAGACCTACCTCTGTGACATCAGCCCCACACAGGGGGCGCCCTCCTCCCAGAGGGTCCCAGCACCGGCCCCATCGCCACGTCGCTGAGATTAGTACGAGGAGTCCCACCAACAGACATGTGCTCCAGCCCCCTATAGGGTTGGGTGTCAGTAGGAGTCGTCCATCTCTTCTTAATTTTCCAGTTAAAATGACAGTTGTGCAATAATGATTTTCCACCTCAAAGGTGAACTATTACCATCCTGCCTGATGGGAGGCTATCTGCAGAGAATCATCCTAATTGGTGCTAAAACTAAAAAAACATTCATTATACACCTTCTCTGCACCGAACCCACTTTCCTCATACCACCACCAACGTGCTCTCCACCCGCCCCTAATGACTGTCCCGGACCAGATGAACTCTGTGTCAGGCCATCCCCCAGACGTGAGTCAGGCTCTCCTCCTGCTCCTCATGGCAGGTGTGCAGGAACAGTTCACACAACATTTATCTGCCCACAGCAGTGCAGATGTGCCCGGGGTCCTGGGACCAGTGTGTACCCAGACAACCCAGCCCCACCAGGTTTTTCACCAGCCGTGAATGCATCACTCACTGACAGCAGCGGCTGGGAGCTGGGGAGACGATTGGGGTGACACCCGGCAAGCAAGGGAAGCTTTGCACTGCACTTTCCACGTATAGACACTCGACAGTGTTAGGTGAAGACCGAGCTTTTGTCCTGCTGTTTTAAAATAGATGCAAACACATGCCATGCCTTTCTCGGCCGGAGCTCAGCGCTGGAGCTGGCTGCTGAAGCCTGTTCCATTGTGAAGAAATGTGGCAGAAGTCCACCACACATACTCAGCGTCAAGCACTCATTACACATGTCGTAATGCTTTCGGACATGGGTAGGACTTCTGTCAGGAGAGGAACACCCGCCCTTGACGTAGTTGGGCCTGCAGCCTGGTCATGTGGTTTTGTAAAGGGGATTACATACTATAAGAAACTGCCCCTCAGCCTAGAAGTGGGGTGGTTCATGAATAACACCCGAGCTTGCTCGGCTCTGCCCTGGGAAACAGACAACACGTGTCCCTGGTATCAGGAGGGAGCAGCCTCCTCCTGCCCTCTTGTAAGTTCCTGGCTTGCATGAGCCCAGCCCTGCTGCAGCCGTCCACCTGGATGTGGGTGCTCGACACTCCCTGAGTCTGCACTGGAGGCCATCGGGCCTGGCAGTCTCCCTCCGCCAGGGACGCTGCTGCTGGGTCCTGCCCCGCCCAGTGCAGGGAGCCATGCAGCGCCTTCCTTTTACTTGCCCTGCCTCCAGCCAGGACCCCTGCACCCAACCGGCCCTGCCTTGGCCCACTCAGCTGGCTGCACGGCTGCTTCCTTAGCCTGGAAGGGGCGAGGCATGCCTGCCCTGCCACCACTACAGTTTTGCTGTGGCTGAGGGGTTGCCAGAGGCTGAGAGTGTTGTCAGAAAGGCTCAGGTGGCCCGGAATGCAGACATGCCACCCCCTGTCCAGTCCTGACCTGGCACCAGTAAACAGCTGTCAAGTGAGCGAATGCCCACCGCACCCACAATAGAGTGAGCTGCATGTCTGTGCTGACCTCTGTCTCCCGGGTCCCCAGCTGAGCCTGCAACCTCCAGTGCCTGGCCCACCTCAGAGCTGCCTGCTGCCTGCATTAAGAAATGGAGAAGGGTGCTTTCTGGGGGAACAAGGGTGTCCCTACAGAGGACCTGTGGGGCCCCTTTCCTGTGGAACCAGCAGAGCTGGGAGAGGGGAGCACAAAGTCTCAGTCATCTAGGTAAACAACATGGTGATGCTTCATGTCAACAAATCAAAATCAATACAAAACACACCACACACACACACACACACACAAAAAATCAACATTTTAAGTAAAGACAGGATCACTATTACTGAGGTTTTATGCCTCGGGCTCCAATATGGCTCATTACAGTGCTGTCTTTACGTCATATTTGCTATTCTGTTCATCACGGTGGTTTGCATGAATTTGGGGGTTTCAGCACGTTGCCTTAGGATGGCTTTTATCTTGACTCCTGAGGGCAGTTTCTTGGTCGGTTTGGTGTCTGCTTAAAAGTTGTGTCTGAGCTGGCTGCTCAAGCCCTGACCGCCTGCACCCCATCCTTAGCCTGGAGAGCTTCGGGCTCAGACTCAGAGGGGGGCTATGAACAAAACACTCCCCTGTGACACCGCCACCAGGCAGGCCTCCTGGCCTCCTTGTCGGAACGTCCTCCCACCACGGTTGTAGCTTCCTGCCATCATCTGTCTCCACGCTGACCGCAGCTCATGGCAGACACCAGTTCTCTACATTCGGCATTTGCTGAATCAGTGCGTTGATGCAATCGATCAATAACTCTGAGCTCAATCCATTCGGACAGCCATGTGCCCCCCTCATTATCTCTTCCAGCTGACCTGGGGATAGTAGCCGAAGCTACCGCCTTCTGACACTGCATTCCCCGCCTCCTGGGAGTCGGCGGGCTCCTCTGGCCTGCCTCTGGGCCAAGCTCATTTCATGTTTTTGAACTCTTCGTTACCTATGTAAAATGGTCATTAATGGGGGTGCCAGATACCACACAAGAGCCTCATTACATTTGAATTTCAGCCTAACAACAAATAATGTTTTAGTACACGTATGTCCCAAATATTGCATATTTATACTAAAAAAAAATTATATGTTGTTTGTCTGAAATTCCCATTTCTCTGGGAGCCCTGTATTCTTACCTGTGAAATCTGGCCACCCTGCCACGATGTGCCACTGCAGAAAGCCTGGCTTTGGCCACATGGTTGCGGCTCCAGCTGTGCCCACCTGCCCTGGGAACCTGTGTCTTTGCCAACAGTCCAACGGACTGGGGCTCATGCCATTTTCACATACAGTATGTGGCAGCAAGGCCGTGTCTACATGATAGCAACCAAAGTTTGAGCGAGGCAAAAAGAGGTTCCAAGCAAGTAAAATGTGTTTCTTACTTCAATTAACTTCCTGCCCCAAGAAATGTTTCATCCAACAGGTATATATCCATATACATTTCCAGGCAGGTCGGGGTTCCTGGGAAATCCTAAGCCTCCTTCCCTGCCCCCTGGCTGACCTGTCCGTTTATGCGGTCACTGCACACAGGACCTGGCCCCTGGGAGGCACCGGCTGTGCTGGCATGGCTCTTGGTGGGTGAGCGATGATCAGACACTAAAAGGAAAAATGACAGCTCTGTATTATCACCAATGGGAGACTCTTCATGGGCCACAGAAGGTCATAAAGTGGTGTCCCGTCCACAGTCTTGAAATAATTAACCAAGCTCTAAAAGATACAGTTTGGATAAGATATTACACACATAAGGATTGCCAACTGAATACTCGGGTAAGCTCCAATTCCCAGTCGGGAGACGGCCTCAGGTTCATCTGACTGAGTGACTTGCCAGGCCGTCCTGGGCCTGTTCTAGCCACCCCCTGACACCCTTCCCAAGCCACCACAAAGCCCAGGGCAGACACAGGGATGGAGCCAGTGAGTCAGCGAGCCAGAGGAAACACACTCACAGGTTCTCGGCTGCCCACCCGTGTGCTGCCAACTGGGGCAGAGGCCCCGGGAAGAGAGCTGGGGACAGTCAGCACATGCACCAGAGAGCACAAGGTGCCCACGTGCCCTGGGGACGCTGTGTGCCTTCCCCTCGCCACAGGGCTGAACACCTCGGGCGTCTGCACTCCATGAAATAAGGTGATATTCTATTTCACAAGAGATATAACTATTTGACAGAATAAGAGAGTCCTTCCTCCAGCATCTACTGACTGCAAAGGCTTACAAACTCTTCAGGAGGATTTTTGCCCATGCACTGCAGAGGTAAGATCATCTTATCATCATGACTATGAAGGTTCTTGCTAGCAAAGGGCAGAAAATTGTGATAGAGAAGGCAGAGGCCCTTTCTGTCTCTACAGAATATATGAATCGCAAAATGCCAAATATAATACTTGCCATGCGTTTCTGAATGAATCGAAGTAACTTGAATTTTTTTAAATGCTGTTGACAGCAAATGGCTGCCTTCATGCCAAGCCACAGATTAGGATTCACATATATAAACTAAAATGAAAGACAAGACACTTGTCAACATACCCTTTAGAAAACCAAGGATATCTCATAACCTGGGAACATACTCATGGGGGAAAGGGAGGAACTGTCTGCAAGGGAGAAACTGTGAACATGTCACATGTTTTACATGCAGGAGGCCAGGTTCTCTGGCTGGCGTGATAATTAAATTGATGAGGCAGATTAACTGAAGAGAAACAAAAATTTAATAACACAGATGCCTCCTGTACCCCTGGGAAAGACTGAGGAGAACACAGTAATGCCCCAGAATGAACAAAGCCACCCCCTTAAAGACCATCTCCAGCTGAGACCCGTGGGTGGGCAACCCGTTTTGGGAGGTGACCGGGAAAGGCAGTAACCAAGGGTCAGGTTGTGCGGATAGAGATCCCTGACTTCCCCATGGATAAGAATTCTAGAGACTGAGCCGCCCCTTCCTCCTGGTACAGAGGGAGAGGCACCCTACAAATGGAGATTCCCCTGATACACGTAAATGTCTCTTACAAAAGGGTAATTTCCACTCAATTTTCAGGGCTTCTCCTGTGTTTGCGGTTTCTTAAAAATAACCAGTTTAATCCCCATGCGAAGGACATACATTTTGGGGTGACACATTCTGCCCCTTCACCATCATGAGCTTATGCCCCTTGTCTGCCCATGTTTTCCCAGGACCTTCTGTTCTTCACCAAATCCAGTATGAAACACTCAGCTTTCACTATTCCTCTGAATCTCCATTTCCTTACAGAGCTCCATGTCCCATAGCACTTATATGAAGTAAGTTTTATGCTTTTCTCCTGTGTAGGGAAAATTGAAGTTCCCTGGCCCAGGATTCTTACCTGATCCTAATCTCACCCGCTGTGTACATGAGCTGATGTGATAGTTAGCTTACCGCCTGGGCGCATGCTTCTATACCTGTTAGTGTTAAGCCATGACTGCCAGTATTGCTATAAAATGAGGTTCCCCTATGCTAAGAGCAGAGCCTAGAGAAGAGAGCAGGAGAGAGGGGAGCAGAGGCTGGAGGCAAGGACAAGCCTGGGGCAGAGGCTGGGCCCAGAGGCAGAGATGGAGGCAGTTGGGATCGTAGTGCCTGACCTACCGCCATGAGATAAAGCTCCGTATGAGCCCCCTTTTTACCCCCCACATTCTGTTGTCATTATTCGGTTTCACTGAATCCAGAGTGAACTTGCCCGGGGCTGAAACCCTCAGGCGAGACACTCCTGTTAATGTGTCTTCTGGAACAGAGCCCCAGCTAAGAATTGCCGTGCCTGCAGTTCCGCGAGCTCTCTCCACAAGGGCCGTGCTCTTGGGCACAAGACGCATCCGACTCCCCTTTGGACGTCCCACAGGACCCCTGCCTGCTAGGGAGTTGCCAACCACCTCCTCAGCCTGAAGCTCAGACACAGAGCGGCACATGGTAACTTCTGACCCTCCGCAGGCCCGTGCTGCTGTTCATACCCTACTGCCTGGGATTTTGTCTCAGCCCCTCAGGAAACTATGATCAGGGGCAGCCCCCAGATAAACAATAGAGGCAAATTCCTAGTTCTTGAGTTTCAAAAGCTGAAGGTGTGGCAAAAAACCAATGGACTGAAGTCCGTTTTTATCTGTGAGAGCCACCTTTCTTCTCTCCCTGTTTCTAGACTAGATGTGTTTTCCTAAAGGGAAGGGAATTGAGAAAGAAAACCAGGAGAAAAGGGGGAAAGAGCAACTTAAATGCTAATGGATTCTCAGAAGGGGTCTTGGCTGTTCCCTATTCTTAGTGACCCCCGAGGAGGCAGATCTGGGGACCCCAACTACAGAGTCCAGGGTTCCCATCACAGGCCACAGCCCACAGCCTGCCGGGCTTGCTGCAGCCCCAGGTGGGAGTTGGTGGCTTGGGCCAGACTCAGCCCAGGCTCAGCCCCACAAGTTCTGCTAATCCCCAGGCGAAGAGGGGACAGTGGGTTCCTTTCCTTCACTCCTGAGAGCAGAGGTCAGAGGAGGAGGAATTTGGGAAGGATGGATGTGGAGATGCTTTTTGGACACAAACAAGGGCATCAACCTGTGTCCTGACCAGGAGGCCTCTGAGACACAAGCTGTTCCCAGCAGAGACCAGACAGCAGGTGACAGGGGCCCCTGGGCACAGCCCTGCCCAAAGCCGAGACTCCCAGGGCATGAGCACAGCTCCGGAGAGTATGGCCCAGGTTAACGGAGAACTGGCTGGAAATGTCTCTCCCACTAAGCAGGTGGGTCTCAACAGCGTGGTTTTACAGGTGGACTGTTTTCCTCCCTGAACCCCAGAACACGTGGCTTTCCAAGCAGGGCAGGCTGGCCCTGGTCCCCGAATGGGGTCTCCCATCTGGCAGGCAGAACCCTGTGGAATGTAGACTGCTGGCCAAGGATGGATGTGTCTGTGGGTGTCCTGAGAAGGCCGCTCATGGTGACAATTATCAAAAGGGTGAGTCTGCCTGTGGTTCGCAAAATAACAAAGTTTGGGTCTCTGACACCTCAAATCAGTATGACTATAAATACCAGATGTGGGTGTTGACATCCTGGTTTACTGCATGGTTTCCAGTGGTGCCCTGGAGTAATTCTCAGCAAAGATAACCCCAATGGCTCCTTTATCGTTTTTTTTTAATCAAGGCAGACCTCTCCCTCAGTTACTGCTAATTCCTCTGCTCCTTTTTACAGCCAAACTCCCCGAGGGCTGGTGCACAGCCTGCTTTCGGCCTCTCATCTTCCTACGCCCTCCAGCGCCCTCTACGGAAACCCCGGTGTAAGGTCGCCCAGCACCACAGGCCCCAGGCCTGCTCCCTGGAAGCCTCAGAGGGCCGGGCATCCCAACTTCCCTCCTCCCTCTGTCCTCTTCTCAGGCCTGGAAGGCTCAGGACCAAGCCCTTCATGCTCTCCCCGGCCCACGGTGGTACTGGCCCTGGACTGTAAATGCAGGCTCTGCGTGGCCCCACAATTTACCTCCGATACCAAGCTCTCCCAGGAGCCCTACCTGGCTCCACATCTCCACCAAATCTCCTCCAGGCCGCCACCTCTGAGGAAGTGGCAGCATCTCACCTTCAGAGCTGGGAATCAGCTGGCGCCCCTTGTCATTCCCATCCGCAGCTGGGTCTTCCATGCACCCTGCAGGCGGCCTAAGGAAGGCCCTGGTCCGGTTCCCTTCTGTCCTCCCTGCTCGGCCTGCTACACAAAGCTCCCACCTTGGGTGGCTTGAATAACAGACACCTACAGTCACAGCTCTGGAGGCTGAAGTCCGCCATCCAGGTGTCATCAGGGGTGGTTCCTGGTGAGGCCTGTCTTACTGGCTCAGTAAATAGAACCTCCTAGAAATGCAAACCTGGGCACAAGAAGGCTTGCAGAACACACCATGTAGATCCATTCCCTAGAAGACAGCCATTCCCTCTCCCTAAACCTCTAAGCCAAATCCCCCAAATCTCATGAGAGGTATTTCTAAGCCTAGAGAAAGAATGACAGATCTTTACTTTCTGGAAACAATGTGCAATTTTGAAAAATAAAAGGCACTATAAATCTCAAAACTTGGAGCATCTCTGGGGAAGAAAATGAGTCATCATCACCAGGATGGTCTCTGGCTTTAGAGAGCTAGGCCACGGCTCACTGGGAACTCTAAACAAACAGCACAGGTCATTTTCCTGGGTGATTTGCTTATGCCTTCTCAGCTAAAGGGCGCATCGCTGGGATCTGCTTGGAAGAATCCCAGTGGATAGAGGGAGGGAAGAATAGGGTTAGCATGGATGAAACAGAATCATCCCTGAATTAGCAGTCCAGAGAGCTGGCTGATAAGTACATAGGGCTTCTAATTGTGTCTGCTTTTACATATGTCTAAAACTCTCCATACAAAAAGGTTTTTTTAAAATTCACATCTGTCTCTGGAATTATGCCAGCAACTCCCACCCATAATCCCAACACATCCCATCTGTCCCCCTCAGGACTTGTCAGAACAGATTTTTAGACTCCTGTATTCCATCAAAATTCCAGAAATAGTGCCCTACAACTTTCAAGCATTATACCTGAGATAATCAGAAAAAGAAGTCTGTGTTCATGCGTCCAAGATCATTAGAGAATTTAGGGAGCAAACCAAAGCAGACAAGAAAATCTTCCCTTAGACTAAAAGTACCCATAAGTGGTTTATCCCAAATGCATGTTATTTTTATATATGAACTTTCTGAGATCCATGATATTTGTATCCAGCCGAAGAGTGTCTCCTCTTAACCTGATGAAAAGGGCAAGGAGTCGGGATGCTGGGAGAGGGCACATGAGCCAGGGGTTCTCATGGCCGAGTGACTCCTGAGCTGCCCCTCGGCCTCCTCAGTGGCCATCGTGGGAGCGCTCGCAGCCACCAAACCATAGTCCCAGCAAAGACCTGCTGGAGCAGACCGCCTCCATTCCTCCCAGATGCCCCTGCAAACTGGATTCCTTGCATCTGTTAAGCAGATCCCTGAGCTTACATGGGAATTGGGAACAGAATCAATGCCACTACCATTACAGGAACAGAAAGGAAATGGTGGGCAAGCATGGCTCTGGGGGGCCGAGGTGCATGGTGTAAGGAATGACATCTCCAGATGAAGCATGTGGGGCACAAACATATTAAGCAGGGACCTTTCTGCTTCTAGCTTGTCCCCTTCTCTTTCTTTACTCTGGCACTGGATTTAGGTTTCATCCAGTTATTATTCACTTAGGGTTTGCCTTTTGCAAGAAGAGTTTTTAAAACTTTTAAAAATACATGGACTTGAATGCTTACCTTGCAGGGGAAACACCACGATCACGAAGATGGTTTTCCTAAGGGGAGGCTTATCCATTGCACTCGGGATATGCTGATCCTTGCGGTTTTCCTGAAAGTGGAAAACTCGACTGCGCAATTTGTGGTAGTGGGGGGCTGCGTTCATGCTTTCACCGGTATTGAAAAAAAAAAAGAAGAAAAAAAATACGTGGATTTGGAAAAGAGTGGAGTGCATGATGAAATCAGCACAAGCCAGAGAAGAAACACCAACATGGTTAGCACACAAAATGCACACAGAGCTCTTGTGTGTCCCTCAGACGTGAGTCGTGGATTGCACTCAGCAGGAAAACAGACCATGGCAGGCCACAGAGGGCACACAAAATAAATCAGAACTCACTTCTCAGGAGTGAGTCAGAATTCCTGGAACAAGATCAGAGAGAAACTTCACTTGAGAGCCTGTTGTTAGGGGTTGAGGCTGCCTTAGCTCCCAAGGAAGGGCTTTGCAGTGGGAGGAGAGGACACCAGAAAGGCAGTTAGTGACCCAGATGTACAGGATGCAAAGCAGTTGTTATGGCTATTTTTTTAGCCATGTAGCTAAACATTGAAGCTACCTTCCTCAGCAAATCCATGGGCTGATATTTGGACTTCTGGAATATACACCCTTTTCTATGTGCATAGGCACCTGGCTTTCCCTCTCCTGGATGTTGTTTTATGAAATGGGCCTAGGCCGAAGGGCCTAAGCACCAGCTCATTGCCACCACTGTCACCAGCACCATCCTCATCACCAACGCCATAGTCACTCCCATCACAGTACTTGGGCAGGGACTACACATCTCACTGATGCAATGTGGGAAGGAGCTAGGGATGAGCTTATAACCCTGTGACACAAAATAGCACAGCACTGTATGTGAAGACATCAGAGGATGGCACTATCCTGGAAATTATGGTCATTAATGTGAAGTTCTAACTTTTTCTCAAAAAGGTATTGAACTAAGCAAGAGAGTGAAAAAAAGGTGCTGGCTCAGGGGATGAGAAAAGAGCAGTACAGGCCAATAGGAGAGGTATCAGCAGCAGACAGGAGCCAGCCCATGCAGCCAGAGCACAGAATCAAAGCCAACGTGTTCATGCCATTACTGACAAACACCAAGTCCGCCCAGATCTGGCTTTGTTGAAGATAAGTGAAGATAGGCTAAATGGCACAAGACCTGAAAAGAGAAAAGCGTGTGCATGCGTGTGCTTGTGTGTGTGCATGTGTGTGTGTGTACGTAGATGTGGCATGGGAGTCGGGGGACAAAGAGGAGAAGCCCTTGTGAGAGGCAGAGCAGAACTCACCTCTGAGAGATCTTTGCAGAGCCAGCATGACCCCTGGTTGCCCTTCAGCGTTTGGTGTGCCTTCCGTGGAAGAGGGTGTGGAGTCTCAAGGGAAAACCAGGACAATGGAGACGGAGTGGAACACCAGATGAGAGTGGGTGGAAAGCACCTCCTCACAGCAGCAAATCTGGATTTGGAAACAGACCCCTACGTAACTGGACCAAGAACTGAATCAAGGACCCAAACAAACAAAATAAAAATAGAAGAGTCAAGAACCGAGTGTAGCCGTAAATCATGTCATTGCTGCTGACAAACAATGAAGCCGACGTCTCCGTCAGTCAGCTGGAGAGTACAGAGGGAAGGGTGACCCACGCCGTGCAGTGACATTCTATAGCTAAGGGCCTTTCCAGAGGAGAGTCCAGAATGGACAGGAAACAAGCAGATGTCAAAGGAAAAGTTCAAAGAAAACATGTCTGGGTATGCAGGCTTACAGTACTCACAATATTCCCAACAATGTCATCTGGCCACGTTTTTAAACAAACAAGCGACAATACTTAAAGGAAAATCCTCAGGTGGTTGGCACAGGGTGGAGGGAAAGGCACAATACGAGGGGGAAAATATCAATCCAGGTAACAACAGAACACACATAAAACCGTGACTCCCAGAGAATGAGGAGAAATGAGGCAGGACCGTCAGTGGGGAATTTTAGATCCATCTGTGAAGAGAGCAGAGTGCTCGTCCTGCAGGAAGAGCCAGATCTCCAGAAAGAGAAGCCGCTGGACTCGTTCACAGAGCAGATGACGGGGAAGGAACCCAGAACAGGAATGGGAAAGCGGGAATTCCTGCCTATGGGGTTGGCAGCCATGCCCAGTTGTGGGAAGAGACATATTCAGCCAGATGTCAAGATCAGCCTTATTCTGTTTTGAGAAGCTCCTTTGTTCCATTTTTCTGTTAGAAAGTTCAGCCTGAGTAGCAAGTCTCACCTATCATACAGCAGGCCAGGGCTCATTTTTCAATCTCGTCTCTATAGAGTAAGGTTTATTTAAGTTGTTAGCAATGTGTGACTCTGTTTAAAGGAAAAACGTCAGATGGAATTACAGTAGCACCAGAACTGACCTGCTTTAAAGCTGATTTGACTTAAGAATAATTTATGTTTTCCCAAAGTACTGCTATCTTAGCAAGAAATTTAGAAATAATAAACAGTGCCAAACTACATTAAAAGGCTGAAAGAAAAAACATAATTCTGGCCTGAATTTCTAGATGGGGGCCTTACCTCAGCAATGACAACATCTGTGGGCTAAGAACAAGGACAAAAATAAACATGAGGAATAGCACAAACTGCCAAAATGGTTCAGAGAAAATTATTAAGGGGAAAATATGCTTTCCAAATACAAGATGCATGACAACCTCAGCAGCTTCAAATCATTCAATGAGAGCTCAACTCCCAGTGGCTGAGTCAAGAGTCCTTGTTTACAGGGCAGAATCTGACTTAAGGGTCTGATACCTGCTGGGTGCACTCAGAGGATGCTCTGGGCCTTGGGACGCAGAGAGGTGGGGAGCTGCTGATTGCCCCTCACTGGGGGTCTTCACCAGGTCCCCTAGAGTCAGGGGAGGGCAGCTGGCATGGCCAGCCCACGTGGAGCCCGTCAGTGGCCCTGAGAGCAACAGGCTCCCCTTCTCTCTGCCTCTGGGACAGTCAGAGGGGACCCGTGCCATTCTCTCTCCTGCACTGGCCAGCCTTTCTGCTCCTCTACAGGGGCTATTCACCTAGAGATTCACCTCACTGCTGCCTATCAACTCCCACCAATCTGCAAAGGGCCCAGGACATAAGGAAACATGGGCATAAAATGTCCCACGGCATCCACATGGACATTGGGCAGGCTGGCAGAAGTGACAGAGGCTTCCGGGTGTTTCTGTCCCCCTGCCTTTGCCTCCACGTTGGCACCTCCAGGAACATGTCCATTAACTGAGCCCCAGACACTCAGCTGGATGGAAAGTCTCGTCAGGCACTTCTTTTTTTTTTAATATAATTTATTTTATTATCATTAATTTACAATTACATGTGCAATATTACGATTATTAAACTACCCCTTCATCAGGTCCCCCCCACCAACCCCATTACAGTCACTGTCCATCAGCATACTGAGATGCTATAGAATCACTACTTGTCTTCTCTGAGTTGTACTGCCCTCCCCGTGCCCCCCCAACATTACATCTGCTAATCGTAATGCCCCTTTTTCCCTCTTATCCCTCCCTTCCCGCCCATTTTCCCCAGTCCCTTTCCCTTTGGTAACTATTAGTCCGTTCTTGAGTTCTGTGAGTCTGCTGCTGTTTTGTTCCTTCAGTTTTTTTCTTTGTTCTTATACTCCACATATGAGTGAAATCATTTGATACTTGTCTTTTTCGGCTTGGCTTATTTCACTGAGCATAATACCCTCTAGCTCCATCCATGTTGTTGCAAATGGTAGGATTTGTTTTCTTCTTATGGCTGAATAATATTCCATTGTGTATATGTACCACATCTTCTTTATCCATTCATCTACTGATGGACACTTAGGTTGCTTCCATTTCTTGGCTATTGTAAATAGTGCTGCAATAAACACAGGGGTGCATCTGTCTTTTTCAAATTGGGCTGCTGCATTCTTAGGGTAAATTCCTAGGAGTGGAATTCCTGGGTCAAATGGTATTTCTATTTTGAGTTTTTTGAGGAACCTCCATACTGCTTTCCACAATGGTTGAACTAATTTGCAGTCCCACCAGCAGTGTAGGAGGGTTCCCTTTTCTCCACATCCTCGCCAACATTTGTTGTTGTTTGTGTTTTGGATGTTGGCCATCCTCACTGGTGTGAGGTGATATCTCATTGTGGTTTTAATCTGCATTTCTCTGATGATTAGCGATGTGGAGCATCTTTTCATGTGCCTGTTGGCCATCTGAATTTCTTCTTTAGAGAAGTGTCTATTCACGTCCTCTGCCCATTTCTTAATTGGATTATTTGCTTTCTGTTTGTTAAGGTGCATGAGTTCTTTATATATTTTGGATGTCAACCCTTTATCAGATACGTTTTTTATGAATATATTCTCCCATACTGTAGGATGTCTTTTTGTTCTACTGATGGTGTCCTTTGCTGTACAGAAGCTTTTCAGCTTGATATAGTCCCACTTGTTCATTTTTGCTTTTGTTTCCCTTGCCCGGGGAGATATGTTCATGAAGAAGTTGCTCATGTTTATGTCCAAGAGATTTTTGCCTATGTTTTTTTCTAAGAGTTTTATGGTTTCATGACTTACATTCAGGTCTTTGATCCACCTTGAGTTTACCTTTGTATATGGGGCTAGACAGTAGTCCAGTTTCATTCTCTTACATGTAGCTGTCCAGTTTTTCCAACACCAGCTGCTGAAGAGGCTGTCATCTCCCCATTGTATATCCAAGGCACTTTTATCAAATATTAATTGACTGTATATGTTTGGGTTAATGTTTGGATTTTCTATTCTGTTCCACTGGTCTGTGGGTCTGTTTTTGTGCCAATACCAAATTGTCTTGATTACTGTGGCTTTGTAGTAGAGCTTGAAGTCAGGGAGTGTAATTCCCCCTGTTTTATTCCTCCTTCTCAGGATTGCTTTGGCTATTCGGGGTCTTTTGTGGTTCCATATGAATTTTAGAATTATTTGTTCCAGTTCATTGAAGAAAGCTGTTGGTAGTTTGATAGGGATTGCATTGAATCTGCAGATTGCTTTAGGTAGTATAGCCATTTTGACAATATTTATTCTTCCTAGCCAAGAGCATGGGATGCATTTCCATTTGTTAATGTCCTCTTTAATTTCTCTTAGGAGTGTCTTGTAGTTTTCAGAGTACAGGTCTTTCACTTCCTTCGTTAGGTTTATTCCTAGGTATTTTATTCTTTTTGATGCAATTGTGAATGGAATTGTTTTTCTGATTTCTCTTTCTGTTAGTTCATCATTAGTGTATAGGAAAGCAACAGATTTCTGTGTGTTAATTTTGTATCCTGCAACTTTGCTGAATTCAGATATTAGTTCTAGTAGTTTTGGAATGGAATCTTTAGGGTTTTTTATGTACAGTATCATGTCATCGGCAAATGGTGACAATTTGACTTCTTCTTTACCAATCTGGATGCCTTGTATGTCTTTGTTTTGTCTGATTGCTGTGGCTAGGACCTCCAGTACTATGTTGAATAACAGTGGAGAGAGTGGGCATCCTTGTCTTGTTCCGATCTTAGATGAAAAGCTTTCAGCGTCTCGCCGTTAAGTATGATGTTAGCTGTGGGTTTGTCATATATAGCCTTTATGATGTTGAGGTACTTGCCCTCTATACCCATTTTGTTGAGAGTTTTAATCAGGAATGGATGCTGAATTTTGTCAAATGCTTTTTCAGCATCTATGGAGATGATCATGTGGTTTTTGTTCTTCTTTTTGTTGATGTGGTGGATGATGTTGATGGATTTTCGAATGTTGTACCATCCTTGCATCCCTGGGATGAATCCCACTTGATCATGGTGTATGATCCTCTTGATGTATTTTTGAATTCGGTTTGCTAATATTTTGTTGAGTATTTTTGCATCTACGTTCATCAGGGAGCGTCAGGCACTTCTGTTGCTCCGCTGGGGATCTGAGGCCCACCTGCCGATCCCCCAACAATACAGACATGATTCTTTCCTTTCCTTGCCTCTAACGCCAGCTGCTAAGTGAGCCAGCAGCTCGAACAACACCACTGCTGGCCACCCCATAAAGCACATGCTTATCCCTCACAGCTCTTGAGGCTAGAAGTCTCAGATCCTCCCTGAATACCAACTCCCTTTCCGCAACCCCCACTTCTTCCTCTCTGTGTATGTACCCCACCTATGCCATATGGTATTGCATTTCTCTCTGATGCTTCAGTCTCTAATGATTGTTATTGATGGTGAGGCAGTGTCTAGATGCCACTGACTCCAGTAGCATCCCACTCTATCCCACAAAACCCATCCAGGACTGTCCCAGATGGATACACCATAGACACTCAGAGATAGTTTGCCAACTGAGTGTGTGCAATGGAATTAAACTCCTGGAAGCTCCTTTGCAGAGAAAGTTTGTTAATTTATGATTAATTTCACTTCTCATCTGCATTTCATCTGATGTACCATTATTAATGAATGGATGATTGAGAATTAATGTGATTGGAATCTGAATTAATGTATTTTAATAATTTATTGTTTTCATAAATTCAAGACAGTAGGATCAGATGATGGACTTTGTGTTTTTAAACCAACAGAATTCAAAATGAAAAGCGTGCTTTACCTTCATATACACTGAAGTCTGAAAATTTGCTTGTCTTACTGCAATAATTTTCCTTAGTGGAAACTCTGGTCAAGGAAGCCCCATTGTTGTGACCCTGGAGACCCTTCCTTCAACTTTAGGAGCAACGAGGATAGTTGAGAGTCCGCGAGCTGGTGGGGCTGTAATTCCATCTCAGGACTGAATTCAAAGGTGTGAACATTCCTGTGGCTCACACCACCAGTGAAACCCCCACTGAGCTGTGCTTCAGCCCATCGTACCACTGCCTGACGGATCTGTCCTATGTAAACAGCACCAGAAAGGTAACAAGGATCACAGCTATTTGCTGCTGCTAGTCAATAAGGCATCCGTTTTGTCTTCCATGGTAAACAGATGGAAGCCACACCAAATGGAATATGAACAACGATCCTAGGTGAGTTGGGTCAGGTTCAGTTGCCACTTCAGTGATATGCTGAGCATTGGAGAACCTACATAAATATGTTGAGTCCCATGAAACAAAGTTTTCCATGCACGGGCTTTAAAATTCATTTGGTCAAATACACATCAAGTTTATGATCTTATTGGGGCATTTGTACATGTCAGTAGAAAATGTAATTCAACTAAAAGCATGCATTAAGGTTGTATAAAGCTGTGTATGAGACATTTCTCCAGGCACAGTGAAGAACATAGAATTAAACCACAAGCACCTTTGCCATGTGGAGGCAGGTGTAGCTTCCCCAAAATACATATTTGAGACCTTGTTCTTAATGTCTGTAAGGCCCAATGTTAAAATGCCTGCAAAAACCGCTTAACCCCTGAGCTCATTCAATCATATGGTGTGGGAGTTTGGCAATAGGATGCCAATCAAAAATTAAGCTGCAGTTGCTTTTTGAGTGATTCAAATATTGGTTATTTGCCTAAGGTAGACAGAAGACTGCACCAGATTGGTATCTACGAACTGCTCACAGTACCCAAGCCTGAAGAGCCGTCCCACACTTTGCACACAGCGGCGGAGCGCGGAGAGGAACGGCCACCGCAGAGGCTCACAGCAGTGGGGCAGCCGGCCTCCACCTAACCTGGGATGCTATCATTTTATCCCAGTGACAGTCAAAGTCCTCGATAAAAATTCAGATTCCTCATGGTGTTTTATTACCTACAATAACAAGAATAATATAAGGGATGATGGGGGCAGGAAAGAACAGGCAGAGCAGAATTTCAGGGCAGGAAACTGCTCTGTGTGATACTGTAATGGTGGATCCGTGTCCTTACACATCTGTCCAAACCCACAGAACGTGTACCACCAAGAGTGACCCTGACGTCAGCAGGGTGATGACGCGTCCGCGTAGGTTCAACAATCACAACAAATGTGCCCTCTGGTGGGGGATGTTGATAATGGGAGAAACTGGGGAGAGTGGAGCAGAGGGTATATGGGGTGCTGTGAACTTAAAACTGCTCTAAAAACACTCTGTTTTAAAAATCAAAATCACTATGATAATGGACCAAATTCCAGAATATCTCACCTTTGGGGATAGCATGGTTGTAAGATGTGAAGAGAAAAAGTGAAAATGTTCTGCGGCTCTGAATCTCCATCTGAATCTCTGAGTCAACATCTATAATGCTGTAAATTAAGGTACTTCTTTACTATAGAAAAAAAGAAAGAGGGTAGAACTCTAGGTGGAAAGAACTACTTCACCAACTGATCTTCAAAGCCAATTAGAGCCTCTTATTATGTCCACCTTCCAACATAACGCCTTTCTCCCATCCAGATGACTTCTGCTTTCAGAATATGATTCTGTGACCACTGCCGGCCATCTCTGAGGGCAGATGACAGAGGTCACACCTTCACACCCCGGCCTCTGAGCCAGCTCATAGTATGTATGCATGTCCTGCAGCATCATAAGATACTAAAACTGCTGTTGTCCCAGGAACCTATGCAACACAAGGGCAGTGTAATTTTACTCCTACAATATTGTGTTCTTTTGATAGAGTATTTTTTATTCTGATGATAATGAGCAAATGCAGTGCAGCGAGCCTATGCTAGATGGTTAATAAAATCTAATTTATTAGCTTGTGTTAATTATGCAAGAACCATTCTTTCATAGTTACTTATTAATTGCTTTTGGATATATTTGAATACTTTTGAATTTATGTGTGCTATCAGATTTAAATGCATTAAAGGGTATCTTGGAGGACTCTGTCTTCTGCTCACTCACTGTACCAGTTCCTGATATGTCCTTCCAGATAACCAAGATTACTTGAATTTATCAAGTTTTATATTTTACTCAGAACTGTTACACTGTTCTGGGTCTTGCCTCCATCATAAATTATGCTTTCTATAAGTTTTCAAATATTTTTAAACATTTTTAATTGCATTAAAATGTACATAATACAGAATTTGCCATCTTAACCATTTTTAAGTGTGTAGTTCAGTGCGTTTTAGTACAGCACCACCACCAGCACCTCCAGACCTTTTCCGTCTTCCCAAAATGAAAACTCGTCCCTATAAACCCCGCCCCTCACCCCCCTGCAGATGCGGGCACCCACCATGCTATTGGTGCCTGTGACATGACTCCTCTGGGGCCTCCTTGAGTCCAGTTGCATTTGTGCTCTTCCTTCCGGCTGACTTAACTCCTCGGGACATCCTTGGTGTTCATATATGTGGTAGCAGGTGTCAGGATTTCTTTCCTTTGCAAGCCTGAATAATATTCCCCTATGTGTTTATACCTCACTTTGTTCATTCATCCATCAGACAGCTGTGTTGCTTCCCCCTTTTGGCTCTTGTGAATAGTGCCTCTGGGAACATGGGTGTGCGAGAATCTCTTTGGGATGTTGCCCTCAGTGTCTGGGTGTGTGCCCAGAAGTGGGATGGCTGGGTCATACGGCGATTCTAACTTCAACTTTGCCATCTGTTTTTAATGCTGCTTCTCCTTTTTTCCCTTAAAGTTTCACTATTGGTTTATGAGTGTGAACTTTACTTCACATGGGATTTCTTTTCTTTCCTTTATGCTAACTTGAATTTTTCATTTTGTTTTTAGTTCTCGTATTGGCATTTTTAAAACCAACTTTATATATTTAATTCTTTATTTCTTTAGACAGTATCTCCAGTCTTCCTATTTGACATGAAATTACTAGATTTCTAACTTCACTGGCCTCCCCACTTTACCTTAAAAATTTTAGTTTATTACAATATTAACCTTAGTTCTTCTAATACTGTGTACTTGCAAATATGTGTGATTCATCAGTGTTATACAGTATTTTTAAACTCCACGCTATTTATACCACCTCATCGCCTGCCTCTCCTCCATCTCCTACTTCTACGACTGTGCCGGGGTGACAGCACCTTATATATGATATTCCCTTATGACGGTACTTTGTTACGTGACCATAATCCCCACAGTAGTCTTGGTCCTGCATTTAAATGCCTTCAACGCTCACCACCCATTTTTTTATTTTAGTTTCTGCATATAGTACATTGTCATCACTTTGAAGTTTCTCCAAGAGGTGTTTGTTGGGCTGTCGCCTGCCACCTGGGCTTGCGTGTGCTGTGGGGCTTTATAACTGGATAACTGTTTGTCTTAGTCCCTTCTAGAATTAAATAGTGCTGCCAAGCATGAGGGCAGCTGATTTTCCCCCTTATAAGGATCTTACTCTGGTTTCACTGAACTCTAAAGAAAATTTTCTTTGTCTTTAAATGTATACCTGTTATGTAAATGTTTTCTCAGTGTGTGCCGTGTGGTTGCATCTGTAGATAACAACTTATTTTCATTTCTATATCAGTTCCATTTAAATCTTTACCCTTTCAGTTTCTTTCACTGTATTGATCTCCACACCCTTCTGAGTGACTCACTGCCCTCCAGGCCCCGCCTTGTGTGCCCACCCATGTCTCTCCTTGCTGCTGTTGCATGCGGTGCCAACTTCATGTCTGCGATGTGCTCATTGCTCTCCGCTCTTCTCTGCCCAGGGATGCCAGCTCGGTGTCTATCTCTCACCTTATCTGTACTCTTCTCACTTCAGCTCTTGCGTCTCTACTGCAGACTTTCTAAGACAGACTGCTTCGTGGAGCCCATTACCCTACACTAGGTCCCGTTTCCATTGACTCCATGGCCTGGCCTGGTGCACGGGCTTCACCTTCCATTTGCTTCCTTTTCCTTTTCTCCTTTTTTACTGTGTTACCTACAACAGATCTAGTGCTTTATGTTTCTTACTAAATCCATCTTTTTTAAAAAGGGCCAACTACTCACACAAGATACAAATGGGGCCAGGTCACAGTCTTCCCTGGATCAGAAGGGAGCTCCGTGTGACCCAGTGCCATATGTGTGTGCACATGCATGTTCATGCATTGTCTTAGCCATTGCTTCTCCCCAACTAACAAAATGAGGATGGTGGGCTGCTCATGGTCTGGAGTCTCTCCCTTCCCACTGATAGACCTCCTCTGGCCAAGGGAACGTCTGAACTTCTCAGAGTGCCTGACACAGGCTGAGCGCTCAAAAGTGCCATGATTAGTCCGTTCTCTGTGCAATCTCTCCTGCTCCTCAGTGGCTCCAGGGAAAATTTCTACAGCTCCTTGCCTCCAATCCCACTCTTCCAGATGGAGACCATCTGCTCTAAGGTTGCAGAATTGCTTGAGAAAACTCGGGGAGCTGCTGGCTCTGCCTAGGACCCCAATGGTGGTGCCTTCTCTTGGAGTCCCTCTGTACCCCGTGGATCTTGCCTGAATTTCATGCCCTGTCACATGCACTGTGGTTCACGGTTACACTGCAAGCTGAGTTGAAGAGTTTGCTTTCTGGATTTGTTGTTCTTGTTATCTGGGATAATTTTAGAAAGGAGAAGGTAATAGGTATGTCTTTACTGTCTTAAAATGGGGAGAGTATATTGTTTTGTGATTAAATCAAAAGATCAGCTCTTACAGGACACTGGTTTATTCATATATTGTACAATACAAGTTGCTCTTACGTTTACATTGGCAACTCTTGTTAGGGCGAGGCGTATGAAAATAGGACCCAGAAGAATCGAAAGCGGGAGATATTTATACAGTCATCCTCACAGCAGTCTTGTTCACAATAGCCAAAAGGCAGAAGCAGCCCAGCTGCCCCTGGACAGATGAGCAGGAAAGCACAGTGTGGTGGGAGCATACAGCAGAGCATTGCTCAGCCTCTGGCCGCTGATGCTCAGTGATTTTCTGACCTGGCTCGCTAGCGCACCACCCCCAAAACCGTATATATCACAGAGCTGTGATCACCAAGCCCAGGACTCCTCACACACTCTGTGTGCACAGAAGCAAACCAAGGAGAGAAGCGTGGGGTTTTGGAAACCCCCAGGGAGCCGGCCGGTGCTGGTAGCTGTGCCTAACAGTCATTGCTGCCAGCAAATACGGCAGCTTCTGCACTGGCTGCAACCCTGCCATCGCCATCGTTAGCAAAGGGCCTGCCTTTTTCTGCAGCACAGGGCCCCCAGTTGGGGAGCCGGCTCTGCATAGGCCTTTACATGGTGGAGGTCAAGTTGGAGAAGCTTAATTTTCAAAGGCACCCAGCCCTTTGGCATGGCTCTGAAGACAGCCAAGCAGGACTTTGAAATACCAAGAAGGACAGTTCACCAGAAGCCCATAAACATGTCAGGAAGAGAGGGCTTAAAGCCCTGCTTTATTACACTGGAGCTCATGGCGTGGAGCTAGCATGAAGGATGAGTCTGGGAGTGTGTTTTAAAGTGACCAAACCTGGACTAATTTATATCACTTCTTGGCCTAAGCACTTGGCTTTTACATTACATTTTATTTCTGTTCCACTCAGCACCCCCCGCACACCCCCAGCAAGGCGCTTCTCTCTGATCACAAATATATTTTTACTAGCATTTTTAGAAGAAAAGGAAGAAAGGAGAGAGGTTAGGTGCCCCACATGAGCTTGGCTCTGCTTTTAATGACCATTACTCATTAAAATTTAAAATAAATAATCATCTGGAAAGTGAAGAAAATAAAGACCACAGCATCTCCAGGATGGCTACTTGGCCCACTACGCATGCCCTGGGGATCCCACTCCACAAACACAGGGGCTGTGGTTTGCAGGACAGAGAGGTTGAGGCAACAGAGAAAGACCCCAGCCTAGCCGCAACCCACTCCGGGCACTGAGATCCCCCCAGTGGGGATGCAGACTCCCCACCCATCACACAGGCCTCAGGCTGTTTCCCACTCTAGCTCCAACAAGCCAAGTGGCCTGAGGTGTCCCAAGATATCTCAGCCTCAGTTTCCCCAGTGGTAAGGTAGGAATCACTCTTAGCTGGTGTGGAATGTGTCAGTGTCTTGTGCAGGTTAAATGCCATGACAGGTACAAGACACTCCTTGACAGGAGATGTGAGGGGCACTTGAGCCTTTTCATTGGGTTAAAGTCTCATTGTCCCCTGGGAGGCACAGCCTGGAAGAATCCCCGTGCCAGCTCCCCAACCAGCTTTCAAGACTTAGAGCCTGGCCTCAACTTACCCTCTCCACCTCTCCTCCTGCACTTTGGCCATCCCAGAATATTCTTTGGGCAACCCTAGGAGAGCTATGCCTCTGCCGTGCCGCCCCTGTGGCCCCTTGCCCTGGCTCCCCAGTGCCCTGCTTCTGCCCCAGGGCCTGGGGGCTCCCTCCTATGGTTGTAGCGCAAATCCTTGCCGACACAGTGGCTTAAAACAAGGCCCTGTGATCAGCTGCCTGCTCAACAGGTCAGAGTCCACATGGGCTCAGCAGGCTCTCTTATTCAGGGTCTCCACAAAGCCAAAGTTAAAGAGTCAGTCAGGCTGAGCTCCTATCTGGAGGCTTTGGGAAAAGCCAGCTTCAGACGCATTGGTGTGAGCTGCGATGGTTAATTCCATGGGTGAACACAGATGGCCAGTGTGTCCACGTACTGGTCAGACATTATTTTTTAATGTTTCTTGGAGGGTGTTTGGGATGAGGTGAACACTTAAATGGGTGGGTTCTGAGTAAAGCAGATCGCTCTCCCTAGTGAGGGTAGGCTTCATCCAGTCAAAGGCCTGATGAGGACAAAGACTGACATCCCCACCAAGCAAGAAGGACCTCTGCAGCAGATGGCCTTTGGGCTTGAACTGTGCAGGGGCTCTCCCGGGTCTCCAGCCTATCAGCCCACCCTGTAGGTTTTGGACTTGCCAGCCTCCACAAATACATGAACCAATTTCTTACAAGTCTTCCTGTATCTACACACATCCTACTGGTTGTTCCACTGGAGGAACCTAATTACTCCTTGGGCAGAACCCTCTTCTTTGTGGATCTAAGGTCCTTGTTTCCTTGAGGACTGCTGGCCAGGTCCATTCTCTCTTCAGTCCCTGGCATGTGTACCCCTCATCCACAAAGCCAGAAAACACTTTGAATCCTTGTTCTGCTTCCGGCCCCTCTGCCATCCCCTAATGCTACCAGCCAGAGTAAACCCTCTCTTGATGAGCAGATCAGGCCCTGCAACGTCCCTCCCGCCTCACAGTGCACATAACCAGGGGCATGGTGGCCCATCACGCTCCACCCAGGAGGGCTTGTGGCTAGTTTACAATCCTTCTGCTGCAGCCAAGCTCCCACCCAACCTGAGTCAGAATTCAGCAGCATCTCCTCTGCTCCAAATCTGCCAGCATTTTGGCCTCGAGCTTGCAGCCTCCATGCTGGCAAGAATCAATGCCTGTTGCTTACAAGCCACCCTGTCTGTGCTGCTCTGTTGTGGCAGCCTAAAGGGGTTAAGACATAAGGTAACACCTATAAAAAGCCTGTAAATGAGAATGCCATGAATATAGGACAGAGGCAATTTGGGGGGCTGCTCTAAACACTTCCACAAATACACGGAGCTAGGAGACAATGGTCATCGGTGGCATTGTTCCACAAATTTTTTCACCTGATTGAAAAAAAAAGGTGTTCTCAATTTTGTCCTCATTTGCCAGACTTTCTCTCCCTAGAGAATCATACCTGCATGCCCACGGCATGAGCAGTCCTGAGTATGCACTAGCAAATATGTAAAAATAGCACAAATTTGTGGGGTTGGATTGTATATCATTCTTCATAAGCAAAGCTGAAGGGATTATTTCTCTTTGGTGCTTGAGGCAAGCTTGAGCAAATTAATGGGACTCAAAATATCTCTATTTTATGTTATTAAAGGTAATCTTCTTTAATTAAAATAATCAGAGGAAGATAATATACTTTGGAGGCCAAAAAAAAGTAGTATCTCAGATCATAGATGCTTCCTGGTGATTGTGTTTGATTATCTTTTAAAAACATGCATCATAAGAGTTTCTAGAATGAAGCAATTTGATTATTGTCTTTATTTACTTTACATAGTACTTATTCTGACTTTTAAATCATAAGACAATTGGGGTATCCTATTATGTTTATAATGCTGGTAACCCAGGGGGTAAGAACTATATAAACTGTACATTTTGTTAATGTTTTATTTTCTCGAATCATAATTACTTCCTATGAGCAGCTTCACTGAGAACAGAGCATGCTGCTGGCTGGCCCCCTGTGTTTCCGGGACCTTCTCGTCCATCCATGGGAGAATGAAAGAGAAAGCCCGTGATGCTCATGTTCTTTGAAGACAGCAAACTGGGATGTCACACTGGAGACCATAGTCCTGATAACTGGAGCCACATGAACACTGGGGAGATGAAAACCAAGTTAGGCTGTGTTTACGCATAAGATTACCAGACACTCTAGTGCACTTCTGGGTCACCAGGGCCAATCTGTGTATCATGACGTGTCCTTGTAGACTTCACAACACTGGTGCTTCTCAATGCAAACTTAAAGAACTCATGAAAAGAGCAAAGCTTGGCAGAATTACAATAGAGGGGGAGCCTTAGCCTCAGAAGCTATACTTGTCCGTGTCCGTAAACGTGTTTTCTGGTGCAGGCTAACTTGACAGCTGTGCTGGCAGCAAACTCTGTGAACAACGTGGCCAACATGAAGCGTCAGGAGGCAGAAGTGATGACCGTGCAAAGCGCACCCTTGCCCTTGTGGGAGCCCCATCCCAGGACGGGCAGAGCAGACCCTCAGGAGCCCACCATCAGGAGGAAACAGCGGCTCCCCTTGAGGGTGGCAATGTGGTCAGTGTGAGTTGGGTGAAGGGGGGAATTCAGGCAATTGGAAAGGGGGTGGTACACAAGCTAAAAATAGAACGCTCTGAAAGCACGCTGGTGTACATAGTGAAGGGTCACTCCATAGGTTGTTCTGAGGCTTTTTAGGATTTAGCAATGAAGGAGAAAGGACGTACAGAATACTGGTCTAGACCACCTGCTCATCTGTCCCCGTGACTTTCTCATGGAGTCACAGCAGAAAGCAAACTAGCGTAACCGGCGCCGTGCACCCAACATCACCACCGGATGCAGCCACAGTGCTGGAAGCAGATCACAGCACGCCAGCTACACAGCCCGCCTCTCGCGGCAGCCCCCCGGTGGGCACGCCTGACAGTCCCTCGTCTGGGATTATTTCATGGTCCCCTCCACACTGCTTCCCCTCTTCAGCAAGCCTCTCAATTTCCTCAAGTCTTTGTCTTGTACTCAGCTGTTTTCCCTCAAAGGAATTCTAATATTCCCTGTCTATCTTCATAATATTTTCAGCAGACACGACCTCAGACTTGAAGGCAGAGAAGAGCCGATCAACATCTGCCCTGGGGACAGGTGGGGACCTCCCGTGTTGGGATCGCCAGCGGGGCCACTCGGGGAAAATGCTCCCTGTCTTCACTGTGGATGCCTCCCTGTGTCCTTGGAACAGCTCTTCCCTGCCCTCTCCAGCGAGCAGCCAGCTTCCAGGACACTGTAGCACTGGCCCGGCCCCTGGAGTGCCTGAGATGCCTGCCTCCAGTGCCAGCATAATACCGGCTGTTGCCCTTCGGCTGGGCTCACAGGGTGTGGCTGGGAAGGGCTGCAGTCCCCTCCACCAGGAACCCAGTTTCCTTTCACTGTCTGAGCTCACACTCATTTCCAGCCTAGTGTTAGCCCACACACCCCAATGGGTCCTTAAAGCACTGAGTTTGAGTAACAGACTGTGATTAAAGCTACTTGATACTCTTCTTAGAAAAGTGCAGATGTAGACATTCAAAAAAATGCAGCAGATTTTAGGAGGTTCAAAGTTCACGCTGAAGCTTGAGAGATTTCCACGTTGAAAGAAATTGAGCGAAGAAATTTCAACCCCCGACCAAAAAAAAAAAAAAAACAGGAAAATTTTAGCTGAGGAGTTTTTAATGATCTGACAGGAGATCACAGCACAGGTTGCTACCCACTGATTTCCCTTCATTCCCATCATTGCCTGGGAGGGGTCAGAACCATCCTGCTGTCCAGAATAACAGCCATGAGCAGCAGTCATTGAAGCACTGACCGTGCTTGCTGGAGTCTCTGTTCTACTGCTCATGGCATTCAGTGCACTGGGAGCAGGTGGGCACCCCAGGGGAGTGCCCACAGCATTGCCAGGTACTGACCAGGACCTGTCTGATCACACAGATCCCGGGAGCAGCTGTGTGCTGTGTGCTTTTTCTGCTGCCTAATCTCCTTCATGGCCACGGGATTTTAGGTCTTGCATTTTTGTCTCTAAGATGCTCTCAGGTTGGGAGACAAAAAGATCATGATTTGGTAGGGAGAGAGTATTATATCATTAATTAGGTGAGATTTTGAAGAGTTCTATCCTAAGAAAGCAGCCATAAATGATATTCTAGTACAATTCTTACTTGGCTGGATACTGATACAGATTAGGATTTTGTATGCTTTTAAAAAGGGTGTTTAAGACTGTAGAGTCAGTTAATAATATATTTGTTTTTAATGAAACTCAGCAAAACATATCTGCCTCAGCATCTCCCCAGGATATTATTTTATGTTTGCCACATTTGGTTTCTCAGTGTTCTTTTTGTGGACTTGAGGGGTAAGGGAAAATCGTTCATTAGCGCAGAGAAAATTGGATAGATAATCAGCTGCCATCCTGGAGGTATTGTCCCCTGACTGGCCTGGCCTTCAGAGATGGCCACCTTCATTTTGTGCTTATCTTCTTAATTACTGCAGTTCATATAATGCCTGATTTTTGTATCACTTCTGTGATTATATTGTCTCAAGGTTTTTACTTCGGTCAAAGGTTTCCCAATACTCCATTGTTATTACCCAAAAGAAATGTTCTCATTATTGTCCATAACTTTGGGCACAGAACAATGGAAATGTTTCAGAAAGGAAGAGATCTAGGAAACAGGTCTTTCATCTCTTCATTTCACAAAATTTTCAGTGGCAACTCCAGGAAATGGAGTCTGCCCAGGTGACAGGAATTCAAGAAAAATAAAAAAACCTGAAAAGCAAGTAAAGAGGGTCTTTGGGAATAGACTGGAAGAACCAAAGCTTTGGGTGGCACCACCAGGGCTCCTGACGCCTCCGTCTCCCTTGGTGACACTCATTATCTGCAAATGTTGAGCTAGTCACTCTAGCTGTCTATCTGGCATCCTCTGAAGTCTGAAGCATTATCACATTTCACATTTCATGGCAAATATTTTCAAAATTGGCGTGTAGGCTCAGCTTTGCTTACATACCTGACACCTTATTAATATCGGCTTGAAAGCTCGCCGGGTCAGAGCAGAGTAAGAGCTACCACACGGAATACACTCAGGGTACTTGGGAGGCTAGGGGAAAAAGCATGCTCTGCACGGTCATCCCTTGAAGCTCCCTAAGCAGAAGGTTGCCGGTGATTCTCCACGTGAAGAGCAGCTGGCTGTTGCCACCACCGTCTGAGTCATGAGAATCAACACCCCTGGGAAGTTCCTTATTCTTGATGCTTTCCCCTCTGCTGCCAGAGGCAAGCTGCTCCACGACAGACCTTCTACGCCCCAAACAAGTATTTACTGAATGCATGCAAAGGAAGTAACACATTGTGTCTCAAAAGTACATCTACTGTGTGTGCAGTACTTAGAGGTGGGGACACCTGTTCAGATGGATTGCTTTCCTGGGCTCTGCTCTGACCTGTCACAACCACACTGAAATCTGACCTCTACTCACCTCCGCCCTCAGCATCCTCCCGCACCAGGGCTGGTTTCCCTTCCCGCTTGTTTATTGGAAGGTGCTAGCTACTAAATCTCCCTCATGACCTTTGCCCCCTCTTCCCACCCCTCCGTACCCCAGGCACCAGTTCCAGCCTGAAGTCACTTGGAAATCCTCATGCAAGTGCTAACCTGGTTTTCCCAGCAGAGTGGCTGGGAAACGCTCCTCCGTGGCCTGGGGGGCTCCATATGCCCCTGCATGCGCACCTGACTCTTCAGTGCCTATGTGCTGGGGCCACAGGAGAGCGCACCCGCAGTCAGCTTCCGCTTGGGATGCCAGGCCTGGTGCCAGGCTTCCTGGACATCCACAATCGAATTCCCCCGTCTGAGCCCCGGCTACATGCTCCTGCTTTCAGGTTTCCCAGCTAGGAGGTCCTGCAGCAGCTCCAGCACTCTTTATCTGATGCGTTGAAGTCCCCTGCGATGTGCGAGGCACCATAAAATAGGAGCCAGAGGGCCTTACCAGAACTTGGCAGAACTTTCCATCAGGGAGGGAAAACAGACAAACAACCTGGCAGATACCCAGGCAGTGGTCCATGTTGACCAAGGCCCTTCCCATGGCCGAAGTGGCCTGGCAGGACAGAGCCACCCGGAGGCTCCTGTGGGAGAGTGGGTTTTGAGCCCCAGCAAGCCGTGTGCCCCTTGTGCGACCAACTGCCTGGGTCCCTTCTTCCAAAAGAGACCATGTGGCCGTCGGGCCCAGGGGTTCCCAGGTTTTGCAGTTTAGAGCTGTGGAAATAAGCATGTAATCACTCTCCCAGCTCAAAGGAGTAAAGCTTTCCAGTTGATTAATGTCGTATTCATATTTACCTACCCAACCCCCAGCATGCCACCTGGCTCACGGTAAGTGCTATTTTGAGATTTTAAAAAAATTTACCAGCATCAGTCAATGAACATGTGGGACAGGCTCCAATCAACTGTCTCATCACAGAGATGGCAGCCTGGCCCTATGTGCCAAGCTCCCGGTGACAAATCCCACGGGCAGATGCCCTCCTCCGGCACTGGAGAGCTTCCTGTCCCTCTGAGAGGCAGCCAGGTCAGGCACCTTCTGACTTGGAGGGCTTCTTGCAGCACGGCTGGCACCAGCGGAACTCAGCCTTCTGGACACAAGCCCAGTGTCCATGTCTGCTGGGTTCCAGGCGCCACCCCCCACCTCATGCACCTGTTTCTTCATTCTCTACTGCACCACCTGCGGCTCTCGACGGGCTCCCTGACTCCAGGCCCTCCAGCCTCCTCCACCCCGGTCCCAGCCAGGTCTCTGCACCCTGCTCTGCCACCCCCGGGACTCACCCTGCAACCACCGTGGCACATCGGGCACAGTTTCTGTGGTGCCACTTTGCCACTTGACATCACACAGGTGACCACCTATTCTGTCTGTGTGTTATGTGCATGCTTCTGAGAAATTTCCCTCATTTCTATAAAAACCAATCGCAGCTAACTTTCCTCCAGGCAAATGCACATCTCAGGGTATGCAGAAGCAAAAGGAAATGCAGAGGGGGCTGTGGCTTCAGCCCGCAGGCCCGCCCTCTCTGCACAGTCTCAGCAACCTCCTCCCCCCTGGGTGGGAGTGACCCATGTGAGTCTATCCTGGGCCATAACAGCATGCCCCAGACAGCACATTAATTCTAAACAGCAGACATTAGCTCTCTCCCACATCCTGGAGGCTGGAAGCCCAGAATCAAGCTGTCAGCAGGGCTGGTTCCTCCTGAGTCTCCTTCCTCGGCATGTAGACTCTGTCTTTTCTCCATGTCCTCACGCAGTCGTCCCTGTGTGCCCGCACCCCTGGTATCTCTTCCTCTCCTTATAAGGTCACCAGTCCTATGGGATCAGGACCCAACGAATGACCTCATTTTACCTTAATTATCTCCTCAGAGGCCCCATCTCCAAATACAGTCACATTGGGAGTTAAGACTTCAACCTAAGAATCTGGGGACACAACTGCCCATAATATGAACTTTCAGTGCTCACTAATGCCATGTACTGTGTCCCCCCAAAATTCGCGTGTTAAATGCTGGCCCGCAAGGTGATAGTGCACGTAGGAGGTGAGGAGGTCATGACTGCGGAGCCCCTGCTGGGATTCATGTCCTCATGAGAGACCCAGAGCTCGTACCCTGTGCCTTCCTCCATGTGACGCTGGCAGCTGTTCTGGGTCTTCCAGCTCCAAAACTGTGAGGAATCAATGTCTGCTGTTTGAGCCCCCACGTGTGGTGACCTGCAAGGGCAGCCCCAGCTAGTTGAGATGCCAGCCACCTTTTGAGTGTGATTTCCATAATAAAACAGCTGTCCTTGGAGGCCAGTCTGGCACTAAACACGGTCTGCCTGAAAACTGTTTTTTCCATTCCCAGATAACAGAGAGCTGACTGTACCTTAGACTGTGCTTAAATGCCAAAGACTAAACAAGGAAATGTGATATTCAAAAGGAAAATAAGGTTTGAATTCAAGTAATAACCTACATATATTCTATTGACTGAATCTTCACATTTTCAAATTCATATTCCACTGCATGCACAGACAGGGGAAGCCATGCTTCTGAGTACTCTTTGGGAGGTTATATGCACCTGGAGACAATGTCATGACACCCCTTTGCCAGCACTGCTTTGGAGTCCAGTCATGTGATCAAACAGTCAAACCCCAGCCCTGAAGGACAGTCCCAGAGATCGAGAACATGCTCCCTCTGAAGGCCCCACTTCTTTTCACCAGTGACACTGAACACAGCTCTCTGTCCCTATAAGCCTTTTAGTCGTAAGTACTCAGCTCTAAGAAATCCACAGCAGGACAATGTTCCTTAAATCGCAGCACTTCTGAGAAGATTGCAGCAGAGATCCTGGGCTTCAGGCCTTCATGGGAACATATCCTCCAGCTGCTTCACGAAGGAGGAACCACCACAAGCTAGTCGCCTTAGAACAGCAGACATAACCAGAGAGGTTCCAGTGGCCCCCTGCGGCTCCAGGTGGGCTGCCATCCATTGGGCCTCTGCTGCCATCCAGTGTCTGCTCACTAGAAGGCCGGAGACACCTGTGGATGGAGCCTGGGCACAAGACCTAGTCAGACTGCTAGATTCGGGGAGACAGGCCAGGGTGTCCCCTGGATGAAGAGAACTAAATAGAGTCACTAGCCCTCAACCTCTAGCTCTCTCTTCTCCCAACACTTTCTTTTCTTGGTAAAACCCAGATGAAATGAACCTAAAAGCAGCCTTCAGGGTGAGAGGCTGCAGACAGAAGCCTTGGAAGAAAGTGTGAAGGTTATGCCTTTGTTCTTGGCTATTGTCTCTTTCTTGCCCCAGGCACCTCTGTGGGGACTCTCCCATGCCTGTCGCTCCTCCAGCCATGTCTCAGCAGCTGGAGTTTGGTGCAGATACCTTGCTCCCTGAGGGAGCCCATACGGTGACATCCTTAACAGGCCTGTGTGTCTTCTTTCTTGCTTCACGTGTCTCGTCTGCCCACATTAGGAGGAAGTTATTACAGTTACAAGAGGCCCTTCAGCCAGGCTCCTGGAACTTAGGAGGATTGCAATGATGAGGTCACACAAAAGTACACAAGAAATAATAAACTTTTTGGAGCATAGTTGATTACTGTTTTGAAAAAAGTAAAATCTGTGACCACGTGTACACATGAAATGAAACTGTTTAGAGATCAGGCTGGAGAAAAGTATGTGTGTGAGTGTCTGTGGGGTCTGAGTGGAGGGACAGTCCTAAGCTAAGGGGATTGGATTTTATTTTTAAAAATGAAGAAATGTAGCTGAGGGAAAACGAGACAATAGTTGTAATGGCCAACAAAAAATTTAAAAGCATCATTAGTGATTCCATTTTCTTTTGCAATAAGGACAAACCCTGGAAATGGAAACTGCCACCATGTCTTTATTAATAAGGAATCCTTAAGTGCCAAAACATTAACTCTGTTGAATTTAAATAGCCTAATATTCAACTCTTATTATAATCTTTCTCCAAACAAGTCTCCCAGGAGAGATTTTTTGCAACTTCGATTTTCTAAAGCAGTTTGCAATTCACCAAATATTCAACACAAAATCCAATCTCATATTAATATAAGTGCTTGAAATGAATAACCCATGACAAACAGAGAAATGAACTGAGAAATGAGTTTTCCACCCTCCCAACCCACAGAATATGGGGCTATGCTGCCAGCCCGATGCTGTGGACGTGTGCGACATCGCTTCCACTTCGGGCATGCTCCGTGTACAGCACAGGTTCATTCCCTTTGAGATTTCCTGTTGCAGTATTTTCTCCCCAAGATGATTGCAATTTGAAGAGTTCTTTACTAAAAGGAAATACGTTAGAAAAGCCAGTAGGAGCTTCCTAGGGTAATTCAGGGCTATTTCTAATATTAGAAGTTACGTTGTGAATCTCCAGGTGAAGGTTTCTAAGAGATAAACTGATGAGCAGAAATTCTGGCAACAATGGTGGCCAGAAAGAGAAGGCAGGGTGGGTGGGGATCACATTTGGTTGCAGGATAGGATGTGGCTCTGTCATTACGAATTAGTTTGCAACGAGCATACAAGGACCTAGAAATGTCAGCAGAAGGGATTGTGTGAAAAATCCATGTTTCAGATCAAAGCATTAAGTATGATCATATCTTTATAAACATGTCCATGGGAAAAACCTGGACGTCTTAACGCCACGTGTTGGTAGTGGGAGGAGAAAGGGGTCAGGGCTCAGGGGCTGTTGTATATCTAGGTCAGCGAGCGGTGGTGTTACAGGTGAGTCCAGTCGTTAAGAAGTGAAGAGGAAGCCTTGGTTGTCTGGAAAGGGTCACTCTGGGCAAAGAGGAGAGCAAGCAACAAGCCCTGAGTACTGGGTGTACTTGGCATAAGATGTTGATCTACCTGTACAACTATTTTGAAAAGCCCAGGCTATTACCAAGACATTGAAATTCAGATGGTTCTTCAGGTGTCAGTCCACTGACAAAACTCAAGGACTCCTGAGACAGAGACAGGAGCCCTGGAGACAAGCTCCCCAGGAAAGGGCGTGCTTTGGCCTGGCCACACCCACTCCTCTTGTTCCCCCTGCACTTTCCTAGGAAAGGTAAATCTTTCTGCTGATGTGGAGGAGACCTGAGTCCAGTCACCACCGTGGGCTGGAGAGAGACGTGCCCTGTGGTGGTGCTGAAGTGCAGGCCCGTGCAGTCTGCCAAGAAATTGTCCTCCCAACAAGTAGGTGTCCTATTCCAGTGCCAAGATCCTCCAGGGACCCCAGCTACACAGAGCTACAAAGGTGGAGCAGGGCAGGCATTTCCAGGAACAAAGCCGTTTGTCCAAAATTACAGCGGGAAGGTAGTCAAGTCAGAAAACCACCCAATGATTTTTGACTGTGTATCTCCAGGAGTTTGAGTTGCCAGTAAAAGAAACTGGCTCAAAACAGCAAAACTAAAAACCCAAGGAGTCAACAGTGTTGGGCAGGCTGGCGCAGGGCAGGCTGGCACAGGGCAGCCATGTGTGGCCTGCTCTGCCTCTGCCTCTTCAGCAGGGATTGTGGTGGCTCTTCTCCCCCAGGTGAAGAAGGAAAAGCTCTTCCCTTTCAATACAAAGAAAGTTCTAGGATATCAAGTTTTTCAGCTTGCCTTGAGTCATTTGTATACTCCTTAGCCAATTCTTCAGCCTCAGAGACAAACCGCTCTGGCAGGCCAGGCCCAGGGAAAGGAGCTGGTAAGCTCTGTGGCAACCTGGGCTGGAGGGGGCTGGTGAACCTCAGCAAGTAGAGTGGCCACTCAAGCCCAGGGCCTCTTGGTCACGGAGCTCTGGCTTTGTGCACTTGTTTACATATTGTAAACACCCCTAGCCATTTTAAAGCTCCCAGGACTTTTCACTTATTTACAGCAACAATGGCTTTGCATCACTTATCCTTTTGAAAATGCCAACCAGGCAGTATGAAGAGGCTGTAGGGTTTGAATAACTGTAAAAGCAATTCCAGTAGAAATAAATAAACCATGTTAAGGACATACTCAAAAGTAGAATCCTTGCCAAGGAAATTGTGGAAATTAAGGAAAAGGCACCATCTAGTGGCTGCATTGTGCACATTGCTGCTAAAAATCAAACTGGGGACACAATTCATCAGGAGGGAAATTATTTTATCAGTGACAGAAAGTAAGATGACTGAAGAATACACATTATTTTTGCACCTTTAAGAAAAGCTGAGATCTAACTGGAAACAATGAGAAAACTCACTGATGAGATAGTTATACAGAAATTATTTTCATTTTACTGTGTGGATGATAAATTAAACTCTGGTCCTGGCTTACTACTAGCAACTAAAATTTCCAGTATGGGATTGGTGAAGTCTTCAGCTACTGTTATTTCACTGGTTCCAAGAGGTGAGTTTTTCACTCATATGCACCTGAGCCAATAATACTGATGCTGGGGTTCTTGTTCACGAAGCCGAAGAATGAGCTTAGCAAACAGGTAAGGTAGGAAAGCAAGGTACAGGCTTTTATTTAGAAATAAAGTGATAGGACAGAGCTCCCGGCTCACGCCAGGAGGGGACAAGAGAGTCCGGTGTGCTGCGTTGTCTAGGGGTTTTATAGGCAGATTAGGATTTTTCGAGAACATGAAAAAAAGGTTTAGGGGTGTAGGACTGCCACGTGTGTCTGAACACCCCGAATTAACTTAACACAAGGAATTCCGCCCCCTGGATTTCTCTCTGGAACACCTGCTTCCTGGGCTAGGAGCATATCAAAAGGCAGCCTGCCCAGCCCCCAAGGTGGGCTGAGGTATTGTTTGTTTGCTAAAGAGTAAGTTAAGAATTCTGCTTCCCAAACTTCCTGGGTGTTAAAATGCAATCTTATCTTTAAGGTGAATCTTCCCTGCCTTTCACTATGTTGTTTACAGCTGGGTCTGCATGCTAAATTAGTTGCCCAGTTTGTCCTGGGCCTTTTAGCATGCTAAAGTGAATCTTATGAATAATTAGCATAATAACAACATGGGGTACTCTTCTTTATCTGGGGAACACCAACTGATCTTACTGAAGAATGACCTTAGAGCTTAATGTTTAATACAGAGTTTTGGTAGGGGGTTTCCTTGTATGCAGTTACATTGCTCTGACTGCAAATACTCTGCCTTGCTTTTTCCAGAGGCCCTCCCCCTACTCTGACTACACCCACAGTCCCTGTCTCAATACCACCACTTGTTTGACTTTAACAGGTAACAATGTGAATGAGTCTTAGTAATGTAATATTTAGTGGAAAGGGGCAAGTTAAAAAAAAATGTATCTAACGATTTGGTATCATGTTGATGCCGGGGTTCTTGTTCACGAAGCCGAAGAATGAGCTTCATAAACAGGCAAGGTAGGAGAGCAAGGTATGGGCTTTTATTTAGAAATAAAGTGAGAGGACAGAGCTCCCGGCTCATGCCAGGAGGGGACAAGAGAGTCTGGTGTGGTGTGTTGTCTAGGGGTTTTATAGACAGATGAGGATTTTTTGAGAACAGGAAAAAAAGTTTAGGGGTGTAGACCTGCTAAGTGGTGTCTGAACACCCAGAATTAACTTAACACGAGGAATTTCTTGCCCCATCTCTCTCTCCGGGATACTGGCGTCCTGGGCTAGGAGCATATCAAAAGGCGGCCTGCCCAGACCCCAAGGTGGGCTGAGGATTGTCTGTTTGCTAAAGAGTAAGTTAAGAATCTTGCTTCTCAAACTTCCTGGGTGTTAAAATGCAATCTTATCTTTAAGGTAGAATCTTTCTTGCCTTTTACTATGTTGTTTACAGCTGGGTCTGCATGCTAAATTAGTTGCTCAGTTTGTCCTGGGCCTTTTAGCATGCTAAAGTGAATCTTACAAGTGATTAGCATAATAACAACATGGGGTACTCTTCTTTATCTGGGGAATACTAACTGATCTTACTGACGAATGACCCTAGAGCTTAATGTTTAACACAGAGTTTTGGTAGGGGGTTTCCTTGCATGTAGTTACATTGCTCTGACTGCAAATATTTTGCCTTGCTTTTTCTGGAGGCCCTCCCCCCTACTCTGACTACACCCACTGAAAGGGGGGTTCTTCAGCTACCCGATTCACTCATTCACGAAGAGAGGACATGAGAACTCCAGCAGCGAAGTTTATTCCCTAAAAGACAGAATGGCTGTCTCTAAAGGAGAGAGCAGCAGTGGCAGCAAGGGGGAAGCTGCTTATAAAGGAAATTGAGCAGGAAGTTGGTCTCGTGACTTCTATGCATTACGAGGTTCAGGAAGAGGGGGTGCTGATTGGATGGTTTAAAACAAGTATGTCTTGTACATTTTCTATAGGTTGAGCTCAGTTGGCGCCGACTTGCTGGCTGATGTAACTTAGAAGATATGTAGGTAAAGGGAAGTAGGTACCTTTCATGGTAAGGGCAGGTTACCTTTCCCCTTTCCAGTTGGGTGGCTGGTCGTTGCTAGAGAAACTATCTAGAATGAGGGTCACTAGAACAATGGGTGGGTTTTCCAGTAACTAGAACACAGTTTTCTTAGAACTAGGTTGGGGTAAGGCCTTGGGGGGATTCAAGGCTGGGGTGCAGCTGCTGCAGGTGATACAAAAGTGGGGGGGCTGCCTATGCCCGGAGGCAGTTCTGGGTTCTAACACCCACAGTCCCTGTCTCAATGTTATAAGGTTAGAATCAACTACATAAGAAATACATATGGTTTAGAATGACATACAGATGTAATAAGATGTGTGGAAAGGACAGCAAGGGAACCATTTTCTCGGGTCAGGGAGGGAGAGGTACTATCAGGCACAAATTTGTTACTATCATGTTTTTAAATATGACAAAACACACCAATATAAATATATGAAGTATGTTTGTACCATAGAGGTTTATCCATCAAGTTCAAGTCACAGCAAGATTTTTGTTGTGTCTGATATCAAGCCAGGATGAACTGCATCAGACGAGACTGTCGAAGCCAAAGGGATGGAGGGCTTTTTTTGCCAAGTTTACAAGCTTCAAAGAGAAGAACGGTACTTGTTTGTAAGCTAGGGGTCTTTGCCTAATCATTGCTGTCCAGTGAGTTCCTAGAATAATGGAATGTTCGAATCGAAAGGGGCCTTGAAGATAGACTTGGACCTCTTTATTTTGCAGAAAAAGAAACTGAAGCCCAGAGATGATATGTGCATTTTCCAAAGCCACACAGGCTAGGGAGGAACAGGGCGTAGAGTAAAACCAGGCCTCCAATGCCCAGACCAGGGCTTGTCCAAGTGCACTCAGCTGCAGCCTTCCAAATAAAGATCACAATTATGTCAGTGGCCTTTCTGTGTGTGACCTTGTCAACATTCAGCTGACCCTTGCAAGTAGAGTGGCCCCAAAAATGCCTGCCAAAAACTGGGAAGGAACAAATTTCATGACCTCTGACACAAATTTGTTTGGGTCATGACCCAAAAGAACTTCACTGTTTCCCTAAGAAGCATATTTCAAAAGAGATTACCCTTTATTATCAGAATTATGGACAAAGGAGTAATTTTAATGATTAGCATGTTGAGAGATGTTTTGAAATGAATCTACTTTAATCATGATACCTTTTCTGAATTAAAAAAGGAACCAGTCGAGAAGTAACAAAAATAGCTTTCCCCCACCAAGCTTTACATTGTATAAATATGCTATTGCCTCTGGCTTGTTCCCACTAAGAAGACATTTCACTAATGAATATTTATTTCACTGCCACGAACAATAATGCATAAAAATGCTGTATAAATGCTATTAGGGGTATTTTTTTCATTCCTTGTCCTCTGAATACCCATTTATTCTTTCTGTGACTGGTATTTGTTTTGAAGCTCCAATGTCCGAAAATTCAATTATAATATTAATTTCCTTCTATTTATGGCATGTTAAACGTCCTACTTCATACAAATAAGACAGACTCTGTAGAATATTTTGCTCAAAAGACTAATAACTTGCAGTAAGACTTCTGATGTTTTTGACCAGTAAATGAATCTCAAGAGAGAACTCAAGGGACGAGCTAGAAGGAAAAAAATAAAGAGCAATGGTTATCACTAGACTATGTCTTTAGGAATATAAACCTGATCATTTTATTCTAATGTATTGTTTTGCCAATGGGTTTCAGCCCCAGAGAAGTTCACTATGGATTCAGTGAGAAAGAAAAACGACAATGGAACGTTCTTGGAGTGAAAGGGTTTATACCCAACTTAATTCCCACGGTGGCAGGTCAATCACTAGAATCCCGTCCACTCAGAGCGAGTCTGACGCAGCAAGCTGGTCTCTGCCTCTGGGCCTCTGCCCGCACAGCCTTCTCAGGCTCTGTCCTCGGTGCTGCCACCACTCCAGCTTCTGCTTTCCTGCACCCGTGCAGCCCAGAGCACTGGGCGGGGCTTTGAATAGAGTCAGTAACAATGGATTGCCCAGTGAGCAAGCTGACCAGGGCCAGGTGAGAATCCTGACCATAGGAACCTTCACTTGCTCCGCAAGTATCAACAACAGATTAGTAAAATGTTAATTTTAACAAATAAATTTTCCATTTTTAAATACTCTTCTGATGTTTCATAATACAAGAAGGTTTTGTTGGTTTTTATTTTAACATTGTGGTAGATAGCATAAAGGCCTCCACATATATCAGCACCCTAATCCCTGGAATTTGTAGTAGGTTTTGACAGTTGGCAAGGAGGAATAAAGTAGCAGATGGGATTAGGCTTCCAATCAGATAACCTCAAATAAGAATTATCTGGTGGGCCCAGAGTAATTACAAGGGTCCTAAAGGGAAGCTGGAGGCAGAAGCATCGAAACCAGAGAAATAGTGCGTGAGAAAACCTATGCCAGCCATTGCTGGTTTGGAAGATAGAGGAAGGGGCCAGGAGCCAAGAAATGCAGACAGCTTCTTGAAACTTGAAAAAGCAAGAAAACAAATTCTCCTTAGAGACTCCAGCCTTAAAGCACACTTGCTGACTGCTTGATTTTAACCCAGGATGCCTGTGGATAAAGTGAAGGTGCCTGTGGCCAGGATTCTCACCTGGCCCTAGTTGGCTAGCTCACTACACAGGTGTAGGCAATACATCGTTATTGACTCTATATGAAGAGCCCTGCCCCATGCTCTGGGTGACACAGTGGCACTGCTGCAGGAGAGCAGAGCGCAGAGGCTAGAGTGGTGATGGTGCCAAGGACAGACACTGAGACGGCTGTGCGGGTAGAGGGGCCCAGAGGCAGAGACCAGTGTGCTGCATGCAGACTTGCTCTAAGTGGACCGGATTCTAGTGATTGACCTGCCACCGTGGGAATAAAGTTGGGTATAAACCCTTTCACTCCAAGAACATTCTACTGTCATTTCTTTGGTCACATTGAATCCATAGTAAAGAATCCATAGTGAACTGGCCTGGGGCTGAAACCCATTGGCAGGGCAATGCCACATGGGACTTGTCAGGGTCTGGGGGTTGCCTTTGAGGTTTTGGGGCAACACAATGAGCAAAGAAGGCAGTGGAAGTTGTCATGGAGGGTGTTCAAACAGGCCACTTTATTCTGCACAAAGCTGTACTTCTTATACTGCTATCCTGCTAATTCATGGTTACATAAGTGTTTTAAGGTGCGCATGCATGTGGACTTCATGGCCAGGCATCTGGCCTTCAAGGCCCTTATCTAGCTCCTTTCCCACAGGTACAACAGGTTTCTTATGGCCAGACATATCTGGGGTGAAGCAGCGGGCAGCTGTCCTCATAGAACAGTAGGGGAAGTGAGGGGCCTTCCCTACAGGACTCTGACCCCAGAACAGAAAGGCATGTGGAAAGAGATGTCAGTAATGACTCCATGTTAAGTTTTGGATTCTCTCTGGCCAAAGGCATGAGACGGTGCTCAACTTCCTAACCAGCCAAAAAGGATGCTCTCTGCTGGGGCAGGACTTCCTGAGGACAAGGAAAACCATGCTTCTGATAAGCTAGCGAAAGGTCTCTGGCCAACCAGCAGCCTGCAGAGAGAGACTTTGCCTCCAGTCCAAACTCATACTAAGCGACTGATGTGAGGCCTTGTTCTTCCTCCCCTTTTCAATAAAAATCCCCACTTTTCCCTTTTCAACAGGGTGCTGTTTGGGTTGACATCCAAATCTATGCTCCCTGAATGGCAATCAAATAAATGGCACCTCAAATAAATATGTTTGTTTTTCACTTCTTCTTTTCTTGATGAACAGAGAGATAGCTTGTGTTGTTTTAAGCCCTAAAATGTGTGGTAATTTGTGATGGCATCAGTAGGAAATGAATGTAAACACTACACTGCTATTAACTCACCAGTTTGGGAAAGTTCATTTGTCTTCTTCTCCCGGAAGTCTGCCCTGAGCCATTGTCTTGCCAATGGGTTTCAGCCCCAGGCACGTACAGTATGAAATGACAATGGAATGTTTTTTGGGTAAAAGGATTTATTACCAGGCTTTGTTCTCCTGGCAGTAGGTCAAGCACTAGAATTATGTCTGCGGGTCCATAATCCTCCTTGTCTCTGCCTCTGCCTGCAGCACTGGGCAGAGCTCTTTAAATAGTGACCCAGTCAGTAATACTTATTGCCTGAGGTTTGGAGGCAGTAGCCTAGCAGTAACCTAATTATATCATCAAGTATTTAGGTTCAGGTGAGGATCCTGACTATAGGAACTTCAACTCTCCTACAGCCATCTTCTGATGGAATCGCCATCTTTGCCCTTCCAGGGCGCATAGCACTAGACCACACAGTGATTTTCCATTGCAGGAAAAAATGAGAAGTCCCTGAACAGAATTCTCACCTGATCCTAATTTCTCCCATTGTATATGTGTGACGAAGTAATCCTTAGCCTATTGCACAGGTGCATGCTTGCATACCCGTTGGCAATAAGCTATTTACCACCATTCTGCCCACTGCTAGGAGCAGAAAGGGTGCTAGGAGGAGAGGGAAGCAGGAGAGCAGAGCCTAGAGGAGAGGGAAGGAGGAGAGCCCCTTGCTAAGAGAGGAGGAAGTTTAGACAAGAGAGCAAGAGGGAGAGGAGATGGAGCCATGAATGGAGGCAGTGCTTGGGGAGCAGAGGCTGGAGCTGGGACAGAGACAGAGACAGGCTTGCTGCTTATAGACACCGAGTGACTGCCAAGAAAATAAAGCTTGGTATGAGCCCCTTTTTACCCACCATGTTCCATTGTTGCTATACAGTCTCACCAAAACCATAGTGAATTTGTCTTGGGTTGAAACACCCCTCTGCCTGGAGCTACATCCATCTACCTCTCTGTCACTTATGCCAGACCAAGGACTCCATAAAAGTGGGGACCCAATCTTAAATTCTGCCTGAAGAGTTAATTTCTCAACTTTATCCACAATTTAGCAGCAGCAAAATATATAGCCTCTCCTAGGAGCTCAATTAATATTCGCACAGCTTCTGGGAAGATGGCGGTGTGATCAGGGCAGCGGAAATCTCCTCCCAAAACCAGATATATTTGTGAAAATAAAACAAATACAACTATTCCTAAAAAAGAGACCAGAAGATACAGAACAACAACCAGGTTACAGCTACACCTGCCAGAACTCAGTGCCTCACGAAGCGGGTAAGATATAAAGCCGTGACCTGGCGGGACGCAAGCACTCCTGCACCCTAATGCACAGGTGGGAGGAAAATATTCAGAGCAGGGAGGGAGTGGAAGCACAGGCCAGCCAAATAACCAGACCTGGTGATCTGACGCACATCACATGGTGTATCAGAGATTAGAGAAACAGAAGTGCAGGATCTGAGTTGGAGACAACAAGCGGGCCCCCTCAGCCGGCTCCCTGGGACAAAATAAAAACGGGTGCCATTTGTTGTTGTTGTTGTTGTTGTTTTTATGTTTTTTTTTTTTTTGCTTTCTTTTGTTTTTTTGTTTGGTTAAAGTCTTAAAGAGACAAGGGCCCAAGAGCAGAACAAAATCGTCCCAGCGCACTCAGCCCAGCAGGCTGGGAGTCTTGGGGAATTTTGGACCCCCTGGCCAGCGGCTAGGCAAAGCAGCCACGCCAAGGCTTTGCACAATGATCAGCAGTCTCCCATTCGTTCCCCCCTACCCCCCCCAGCCAGCGCTGCAAAGGGTCTGGGAGCCTCCACTGCTGCGGAACAGCAGAGGAGCAGCCCCGCCCACAGCATCCTCACAGAATCTACTTCCGGCAGGCACGCAGCTAAGCGGGAAGGACCCAGAACCCACATCAAGGGCTGGAAAGCACCAAGGGACTAGAAGGTACCCAGCAAGACTTCAAACCCCTGCAGTGCTATAGGCTAGGCTGAAGGCGACCCCACACACAGGCAGCTCTGGGGATTATCCCAGAGACTGCCTCCCGGTGCGCAAGAAACCAGTTCAGGCCCTGGAGAAGGGCAAGGAAAACAACAAGCAGGAAGGGACTTTGTTCTCCCAGCTGACACATGTGGCACCTACCAGCAACCACTTCTATCACCATGAAAAGACGGAGGAATATGGTACAAAGATTACCCAGACAACCCCAGAGAGAGGGCCTGATGGGATAGATTTATACAATCTTCCTGAAAAAGAATTCAGAATAAAGGTCATAACCATGCTGATGGATCTACAGAAAAATATGCAAGAGCTAAGGGAGGAAGTGAGGAAAGACAATGCAGAAATCAGACAAGCGATTGATGGGCTTAAGAGCAGAATGGACGAGGTGCAAGAGACTGTTAATGGAATAGAAATAAGAGAACATATACGGTCAATTAATATATGATAAAGGAGCCTTGGATATACAATGGGGAGATGACAGCCTCTTCAGCAGCTGGTGTTGGTAAAACTGGACAGCTAGCTACATGTAAGAGAATGAAACTGGACTACTGTCTAACCCCATACACAAAAGTAAACTCAAAATGGAGCAAAGATCTGAATGTAAGTCATGAATCCATAAAACTCTTAGAAAAAATCGTAGGCAAAAATCTCTTGGACATAAACATGAGTGACTTCTTCATGAACATATCTCCCCGGGCAAGGGAAACAAAAGCAAAAATGAACAAGTGGGACTATATCAAGCTGAAAAGCTTCTGTACAGCCAAGGACACCATCAGTAGAACAAAAAGACATCCTACAGTTTGGGAGAATATATTCATAACTGACATGTCAGATAAGGGGTTGACATCCAAAATGTATACAGAACTCATGCACCTCAACAAAAAAAAGCATATAATCCAATTAAGAAATGGGCAGAGGACATGAATAGACACTTCTTCAAAGAAGAAATTCAGATGGCCAACAGGCACATGAAAAGATGCTCCACATCGCTAATCATCAGAGAAATGCAGATTAAAACCACAATGAGATATCACCTCACACCAGTGAGGATGGCCAACATCCAAAACACAAACAACAACAAATGTTGGCGAGGATGTGGAGAAAAGGGAACCCTCCTACACTGCTGGTGGGACTGCAAATTAGTTCAACCATTGTGGAAAGCAGTATGGAGGTTCCTCAAAAAACTCAAAATAGAAATACCATTTGACCCAGGAATTCCACTCCTAGGAATTTACCCTAAGAATACAGTAGCCCAATTTGAAAAAGACATATGCACCCCTTTGTTTATTACAGCACTATTTACAATAGCCAAGAAATGGAAGCAACCTAAGTGTCCATCAGTAGATGAATGGCTAAAGAAGATGTGGTACATATACATAATGGAATATTATTCAGCCATAGGTAGAAAAAGAATCCTACCATTTGCAACAACATGGATGGAGCTAGAGGGTATTATGCTCGGTGAAATAAGCCAAGCTGAAAAAGACAAGTATCAAATGATTTCACTCATATGTGGAGGGAGCATAAGAGCAGAGAAAAAAAAAACTGAAAGAACAAAACCACAGCAGACTCACAGAACACAAGAATGGACTAACAGTTACCAAAGGGAAAGGGACTGGGGAAGATGGGCAGGAAGGGAGGGACAAGGGGGAAAAAGGGACATTACAATTAGCAGACGTAATGTTGTGGGGGCGTGGGGAGGGCTGTTACAACTCAGAGAAGACAAGTAGTTATTCTATTGCATCTCACTACACTGATGGACAGTGACTGTAATGGGGTTGGTGGGGTGACCTGATGAAGTGGGGAGTTTAGTAATCATAATGTTGCACATGTAACTGTAGATTAATGATACCAAAATAAAAAAAATATTCCCACAGAAGAGTGATTTTGAATATATTGCATTCCTACCTTAGAAACCAATTACAAAAGTATTATAAAGTGTTACAAGGATTATGAAATGACTTGTCACATGAAGGATGTAATCCATGACCACAAAGCCGATAAAAGTTCCAACACAGCCTGGAACTGCCTAGTTCTGGGTTGTAACTGAGTGAACTGTGGGTTACACAAGCTACCCAGTCATTCACATGGGAACAGTAGCATTTGAGTTGCTGTTAAGAATTTCTGAAACACACAAAATAAGTAGAATTAGAAAAGAAATACGTGAAGAACATAAAGGTTGTGTTTGGACATTTCCCAGTTGCGTTTTCACTCTTCATTTTATCATTTCTACCTGCTGCTGATGCCCTTCTCTCGTAGCCTCACATGGTTGCTCTTTTCCCTTTCAGTGATTTTCCTTACAACATTATTCAAAAAATAATTCATCCAATGTGAATTTAACTGAACAGGTTTTTTTTGGAATTATAGCACTTTTCTCAGTTTAAAACACAAGTCTTTCTCCTGCTAAAGTATTCCAGGCATCAGCAAATACAGTCTAAGGACTGTGTGTCGTGGGAGGGGTCCTTTCTCTGCCTCAGCTCCAGCCCTAAAACTGCACCATGAGTAGAGGGTCCAATCTAAGAATTTATTCTGAGGTCAATGTAATCATGAGGGGTTTTCTATTAAAGGAAGCAGAAATAAAACTCAAACCATATGCATGAAAAGCAGAAGTAAAAAAAAGAAAACTTCCAAGTCCTTAGAAGAAATGCGAATATCACCATGGCCTTGGGGTATGTGCAGAGTGATTTGAAGTAGCAATTCAAATTTTTTCCCGTATAAGTTATAGGATTTATTGAATCTCTTCTCCAGTACCTACTTCTAGATGTCTATTCCTGGCTTTCTCTATATTCCTTTAACCTCTTTGCTTCTCTGTGCTAATATTAATATACTGCCTTATTTACTATAGCTTTAAAGACTTAATACATCTAAAACTCCTTAATAATTGGACTTAATTTCTGCTAAAATGAGTTCCCCACATTGTCCTTCTTCAAAATTGCTTTGCCTGTTCTTTCTCCAGCTGTATTTTAGGATCACTTTGTACTCCTAAACTGTTGGTATTTTTGCTGGAATTGAGATGTGTTTTGGGGAGAGAAATGACATTTTTGTTACGCTAACGTTCCTATCTATGGACATGGAGTGTCTTGCCATTTATTTAGGTCTTTGAAAATGTCTTTCATTAAAGTGTTATGTTAGGTTCATAATTAGAATCTCCTTTTGCCTCACTCCACTCGAATCAGAATGTATTTTTCTCATTCAACTAAGGGCTTCAACTTCCATTGAGCTTTTTTCTTCTTTTTGCTTAGTCATTGATAATATATGCATATGTCAAAAATGATGTATATCACTATTTTTACTGCCTGCATAGTATTTAATTATATGAATATATTTTATTTAACCAAACTCCTTTTGGTTGACTTTCAGGTTGTTCAATATTTGCTGTAGTCAAAAATGCTGCAGGGGACATCTTCATTATACTACATCATTGTGTTCTTGTGAGAACATAGCTGTAGGATAATTTTCATTATGTGAAATTTCTGCTGAAAGTACATGCAGTTAAAATTTGTATAAGTAATGCCAAAGTACTTTCCAAAAGGTAAAATATGTATTTAGTACCATGCAGCATGCACAGCATGAAAATACCTATCTCCATAACGTCACCAGCCTTAAGTTTTATCAAGCCATACATCTATAGACAAAAATAATATCCCATTGTTGTTGTTTTTTATTTTATTTTGGTATCATTAATCTACAATTACATATGCAATATTATGGTTATTAAACTACCCGCTTCATCAGGTCCCCCCCCACCAACCCCATTACAGTCACTGTCCATAAGTGTAGTGAGATGCTATAGAATCACTACTTGTCTTCTCTGAGTTGTACAGCCCTCCCCGCGCCCCCCCAACATTACATCTGCTAATCGTAATGCCCCTTTTTCCCCCTTGTCCCTCCCTTCCCGCCCATCCTCCCCAGTCCCTTTCCCTTTGGTAACTATTAGTCCATTCTTGGGTTCTGTGAGTTTGCTGCTGTTTTACTCTTTCAGTTTTTTTCTTTGCTCGTATGCTCCACATATGAGTGAAATCATTTGATACTTGTCTTTTTCGGCTTGGCTTATTTCACTGAGCATAATACCCTCTAGCTCCATCCATGTTGTTGCAAATGGTAGGATTTGTTTTCTTCTTATGGCTGAATAATATTCCATTGTGTATATGTACCACATCTTCTTTATCCATTCATCTACTGATGGACACTTAGGTTGCTTCCATTTCTTGGCTATTGTAAATAGTGCTGCAATAAACATAGGGGTGCATATGTCTTTTTCAAATTGGGCTGCTGCATTCTTAGGGTAAATTCCTAGGAGTGGAATTCCTGGGTCAAATGGTATTTCTATTTTGAGTTTTTTGAGGAACCTCCATACTGCTTTCCACAATGGTTGAACTAATTTGCATTCCCACCAGCAGTGTAGGAGGGTTCCCTTTTCTCCACATCCTCGCCAACGTTTGTTGTTGTTTGTGTTTTGGATGTTGGCCATCCTCACTGGTGTGAGGTGATATCTCATTGTGGTTTTAATCTGCATTTCTCTGATGATTAGCGATGTGGAGCATCTTTTCATGTGCCTGTTGGCCATCTGAATTTCTTCTTTGAAGAAGTGTCTATTCATGTCCTCTGCCCATTTCTTAATTGGATTATTTGCTTTTTGTTTGTTGAGGTGCATGAGTTCTGTATACATTTTGGATGTCAACCCCTTATCAGATATGTCATTTATGAATATATTCTCCCATACTGTAGGATGTCTTTTTGTTCTATTGATGGTGTCCTTGGCTGTACAGAAGCTTTTCAGCTTGATATAGTCCCACTTGTTCATTTTTGCTTTTGTTTCCCTTGCCCAGGGAGATATGTTCATGAAGAAGTCGCTCATGTTTATGTCCAAGAGATTTTTGCCTATGTTTTTTTCTAAGAGTTTTATGGTTTCATGACTTACATTCAGGTCTTTGATCCATTTTGAGTTTACTTTTGTGTATGGGGTTAGACAGTAGTCCAGTTTCATTCTCTTACATGTAGCTGTCCAGTTTTGCCAACACCAGCTGCTGAAGAGGCTGTCATCTCCCCATTGTATATCCAAGGCTCCTTTATTAAATATTAATTGACTGTATGTGTTTGGGTTAATGTTTGGATTTTCTATTCTGTTCCACTGGTCTATGGGTCTGTTTTTGTGCCAATACCAAATTGTCTTGATTACTGTGGCTTTGTAGTAGAGCTTGAAGTCAGGGAGCATAATTCCCCATTTTATTCCTCCTCAGGATTGCTTTGGCTATTCGGGGTCTTTTGTGGTTCCATATGAATTTTAGAATTATTTGTTCCAGTTCATTGAAAAAGCTGTTGGTATTTTGATAGGGATTGCATTGAATCTGTAGATTGCTTTAGGTAGTATAGCCATTTTGACAATATTTATTCTTCCTACCCAAGAGCATGGGATGCATTTCCATTTGTTAGTGTCCACTTTAATTTTTCTTAGGAGTATCTTGTAGTTTTCAGAGTACAGGTCTTTCACTTCCTTCATTAGGTTTCTTCCTAGGTATTTTATTCTTTTTGATGCAATTGTGAATGGAATTGTTTTTCTGATTTCTCTTTCTGTTAGTTCATCATTAGTGTATAGGAAAGCAACAGATTTCTGTGTGTTAATTTTGAATTCTGCAACTTTGCTGAATTCAGATATTAGTTCTAGTAGTTTTGGAGTGGAGTCTTTAGGGTTTTTTTAATGTACAATATCATGTCATCTGTAAATAGTGACAATTTGACTTCTTCTTTACCAATCTGGATGCCTTGTATGTGTTTGTTTTGTCTGATTGCCGTGGCTAGGACCTCCAGTACTATGTTGAATAACAGTGGAGACAGTGGGCATCCCTGTCTTGTTCCTGATCTTAGATGAAAAGCTTTCAGCTTCTCGCCGTTAAGTATGTTGTTAGCTATGGGTTTGTCATATATGGCCTTTATGATGTTGAGGTTCTTGCCCTCTATACCCATTTTGTTGAGAGTTTTTATCATGAATGGATGTTGAATTTTGTCAAGTGCTTTTTCAGCATCTATGGAGATGATCATGCGGTTTTTGTTCTTCTTTTTGTTGATGTGGTGGATGATGTTGATGGATTTTCGAATGTTGTACCATCCTTGCAGCCCTGAGATGAATCCCATTAGTGGGTAATTTTAAATAAACAGAAAATGAAACTGAAGGCTGAAGTCAATATTGTGACTTAGGTCACAACTGAGACTCATGAAAATCAAACTATGGGTAGCAAGTAAACGGGAAATCGGCCTCTTCTTTTCACAGGTGATCCCATTTCTACAAACTCAACAGAAAAATGAGATGCTTTATTCAGACTTATCGGTGACAAAGTTCAGTAGTTGGCAAATAGGTGACACTTAATAGATAATTGTTGAGTGAAAAAAAATGAATGAGCACTAGGATTGGGGTCTAGGTTGCAGTAAGGGGATTTCCCCCCCTTTTCCATGTTGTTAGCACTGTTTTTTGACATTCTTTGTGTTCCTAGTCCTAAATTTGCAGGCACTGAGCTAATCCTTTATTTTGCACTGCCAACAATCATCACTTGTGGTTTATGGATTCAGAAATAAAGGATTTCTGAAAGCACACATTACGTCAATGACATGTAATCCTGGAAAACAACATATTCAGTTAAACAACTTTATATTTTTCTTCTGGAGGATAAAGGATCTTGACTTCTCTGGATTCGTTTTCTAGGGCTTCCGTAACAATGTACCACAAACTGGGTGGCTTAGAGAAACAGAAGTCCACTGTCTCTTAGTTCTGGAGGCCAGAAGTCTGAGATCAAGGTGTTGGCAGGCAGATGGCTTTGTTCTGAGGCTGTGATGGAGCATCTGCTCCTGCCTCTCACCTGGCTTCTGGGGTTGGCTGGCAGTCCTTTGTGCTCTTTGGCTTGTAGAGGCATCACTCTGACCTCTGCTGCCATCTTCACATGGCCCCTTCCTCTGTATGTGTGTAACTGTGCCCAGATTTCTCCTTTTATAAGGACATGACTGATTTTGGATTAGAGGCTGTCTTGCCAATGGGTTTTAGCTGACAAGTTCACCATGGATTCAATGAGACTGAAAAAAATGACAATGGAGTTCTTAGGTGAAAGGGTTTACAATGGAGGGTTCTTAGGGTGAAAGGATTTATAGCCATATTTATTCCCATGGTGTCAGGTCAATCACTAGAATCCTGTCCACTCAGAGCAAGTCTGCATACAGCAAGCCGGTCTCTACCTCCAGGCCTCTCTGCCCACCTCAGCAGTCTCACTCTCTGTCATCAATGCTGCCACCACTCTCAGCTCTCCTGCAGCCATGCAGCAGCCCACAGCACTGGGTAGAGCTCTTATTATAGTCAGTAACAACGTATTGCCCACATGTGTGTATTGAGCAAGCTGACCAGGGCCAGGTGAGAATCCTGGCCTTAGGAACCTTCACTTTCTCCACAGAGGCCCAACCTAATGACCTCATTTTGTTTACCACTGTAAAGACCCTACTTCCAAATGAGGTCACATTCTGCAGTATTGGAGGTGAGGACTCCAACATATCTTTTCAGGGAGACACAATTCAACCCATAACACTCCAACAGCCACTTGACTAACTAAGTACCAATCACAATCTATTCTGATCTATGCTTACTTGTTAATCTTACTGAAACAATGAGTTTCATTGTAACATGTGTTTTTGCAATGTAGGATATTGCATTGAAATGGTTTTTTGTTAATATAAACTGCAATTACCAAGTGTTAGAATTATATTGTGTACTGCTCAAAATAATTATCTATAAATTCGTAGCAAGTGTGGGTAGGTCAGCCATCAGTGGGGGTTGGATTGTCTGGGAACATACTAGTAAGTGGCAATTACAGGCTTGTCTTGCCAATGGGTTTCAGCCCCAGCAAGTTCACTCTTGATTTGGTGAGACTGAAAAATGGCCATAGAATATTCTTGGGGTGAAAGTGTTTATACTCAGCTTTATTCTCACAGTGGCAGGTGAAGCACTAAAATCCTGTCCGCCTCAGGGTAAGTCTGCATGCAGCAAGGTGGTTTCTGGCTCTGTCGTAGGTGCTGCTATCACTGCAGCCTCTGCTTTCCAGTGGCCGTGCAACCCAGAGCACTGGGCAGAGCTCTTTATATAAAGTCAATAATAAGGTGTTGCCCACACATGTGTAGGGAACAAGCTGACCAGGGTCAGGTTAGAATCCTGGCCATGGGAACTTTCATTTTCTCTACATAGATTTATACAGCACAAATTTTTCAGATATCAATATACTATTAAAATACTAAATACCCACAAAATACTAAATCCCAATGGGGCCTTGGCTTTCTGCATACCCTCAGTAGGGTTAATGATACCCAACTGTGCACACCTGTTTATGCTGGTTCAACTGGGTTCTCCTCTGAATAGAGGTACTTGGCTAACAGCAGAATCTGCTGTCCTGTGCTACAGACTTGTAGGGAAGCCCCCCTTCCCCTACTGTTCTATGAGGACAGGTGCCCACTGCTTCACCCAATATGCCTGGCCTTGAGAAAACTGTTGTACCCATGGGAAAGGAGCTAGATAAGGGCCTTGAAGGCCAGATGCCTGGCCATGAAGGCCACACGCATGCACATCTTAAAACACTTATGTAACCATGAATTAGCAGTACAGCAGTATAAGAAGTGCAGCTTTGTGCAGAATAAAGTGGCCTCCTTAAGCACCCTCCATGACGACCTACGCTGCTTTCTTTGGTCTTTGTGTTGCCCCAAAACATCAAAGGCAACCCCTGGACCCCGCCAAGACTTTTGGTGGCTTTTCGTGGCAGTATTGCACCCTGCATTCCTGCCCAAGCGTTTGTTCAGAACTATGGCACCTGTCATTATTTAGCATTCTTTATAGTCTGGAAAAAGGGGTAGGGAGATTTGAGCCATTTGCATTCGTAGGCCAGGCGGGGAGGGAGGAGGTGAGCACCAAGAGACAGGTCAGAGGTCCTGCCTCTTTCTAACTCCTCCCGCGCAGCGCCCAGGTGTGGTTAAGCCCGAATGCCCTCCCGCCTGCTGAAGCCGGTTGGATGAATGCGTCCGGCGGGCTCCGGGTACTGCGGACGCAGGAATTAGGCGGGCAGACTTCCCAGACAGAGCGCGGGTGTGGAAAGCAGTGGGCCAATGCGTCCCTGCGGTTCTCGAGGCATTCTGGCGGGACCGATCGTAAAGAGGGTGGCATCAGGGGCCCCTGTCTGGAAACTATCTCGTCGGTCCTAGGGTCCTGTCCACGAGGTAAGCCAGGCATGGGCACCCCAGCGTCCTTTACTCTCCCTTCGTTGCCCGAACCCCCAGAGGCCGCGTGAGCACGCAGACACGCACGGTGCACACTGGGCCCCAACGCGCACCGGGCCACAGGACCGCCCCTCACCTGGCCCAGCGTGGGTACGCCCCCAGCCTGTAGCCACTTCTCGGGCAGCGCACGCCCCGCCCCCCACCTGCCTAGTTCCCGCCCTTCACCTACGCAACCCTGTCCCCACGACTGAGCAGTCCCGCTTCTCACTTGTGCTGTCCCCACCCACCCACTGCACAGTCCCGCTGCTCATCGGCCTAGTCCCCGCCCCTCACCCGCGCACCCACTCTCCCCAGCTAAGCAATCCCCATCCTTCGTCTGCGAAGCCCCTTCCCACAACTGCTTAGTCCCGCCCCTCGCCAGCGCAGCCCCGCCCCTCATCTTCTCAGGCCCCGCCTATCTACACACGGCCCACCCAGCGCATGTCCCGGGTTCTGCACTCAGCCCCGCTCCGCCGTGTCTGCGTTCCGCCCCTCGCGGCAACCCGTCCCACCATCGCTCCGCCTACCCGCGTGCCCGCGGCCGCCCTGGACCACTGAGGACCCGCCCTTTTGCTTGGCAGCCTATCGGAGAGGGCGTCCTCCGGCCCGCTGACCTATGGGAGCCGCGGCCCGTTCGTCTCGGCCTGCGCCGTGCGTGGGAATAAGTGGGATCGCGCCGGCTAGGTTCTGGTGAGACGCCATGTGGCGCTGCGGTGGGCACCCTTGGCTTGTTCTGCGGATGCTGAGAGACCGGTGAGCCGGCTGGAGCGGCGGTGGCGGGCCGCGGGCGGAGACGGGAGGCTTCAGGGTCTCGTCTAGGCCCGCCGGCCATCTGGGGGCTCCCCGACCCCGGGGGCCGGAGCCCAGCATGGGGAGCCTTACGGGCCTGGGTGAAGGCTCCTTTGGCCCCTTGGGGTGGCACCCCCAGCCCAGCCTCCGCACCCCAGGCTAGGCGTGTCTGCTGGGCAGGGCTGGGGCGTGGCCGCAGAGCTGGCCTGGCAGCGAGAACAGCCCCGTGCGCGGTCGATTCGGTTTTGAAGTGAGGGTGGTAGTAGTGGATGTGAACCCGAGGAGGCCAGCTTCCAGGTGGAGCAGTACTGTTAGCTGCTCTGTTGTTAAAGAGATCCTTCCTAGTCCCAGGAATGGAGATTTTTTAATGATAAGGCTTAGGGAAAAGGAACACATTTAGTTTCCAACCTTGAATGAGTGTCACGCCCTATGAGTGTAAAATAACGTTAACGGTTTACTTAATTTAAAAAAGAAAGGTTGTTCCCTTTCCTGCAAATTCACAGAACCTTGTCTGCTCTGAGTGAAGTTCAGCTCTGTTGGCCCAGTTGTTGGAGTGCCCTTGGAGTCTGTGTGTGGCAGTAGGAACGTTACTCACACATGGAGTCCGACACCAGAGACTGGAAAGTCCTGTGGCCTGGTCCTCTCATATGCTTTCAGTGTAAGCATTTTGTTGTTGTAATGGTGTTCTTGATGACAAGTAACTTCTTAAAGGTCTCCATTCCTTAATTCTAGAATTTGGGAAATCAGTAAGGAAGATGTTGGTTGAATATAACATATCTCCATAAGATTCCTTGGTATTGATTATAAGTGTTTTTGTTTGTGCATATCTTTTTTAAAAGAAATATTTTTGTGAGATTAATTTTTTAAAATTATCATTGATATACAACCTTAAGAAGGTTTCACATGAGCAACACTGTGGTTTCAACATTCACCCATATTATCAAGTCCCCCCGCATCCCATTGCAATCACTGTCCATCAGTGTAGTAAGATGCTATAGAGTCATTACTTGTCTTCTCCGTGCTATACTACCTTCCCCGTGACCTACCTATATTGTGTGTGCTAATTATATTGCCCCTAATCCCCTGTGAGATATAATCTTACTGTAGAAAATCCCATGAAACAATACGGTTGAAAGAAAAATGATTTCAAAATAAGTTTTCAGCATTATCAATTTAAGATTACCTCTAACTGGTCATAACTTTCCCTCTTAGATATAATCTCTTTCCTGGTTCACAGAAATTATTTCCTTCCTTTTCTTTATATTTTTAACATCTAGGTATTTTCTCACAATACCATGTTACCTGTCCTAATAATACCTCTTCAGAATAATACCGTGTCCTTTTTCGTTCAGCATTATATGACCCACATTTGTTAGCCATAGCTGTAGTCCATTCTTAAGGCTAAGCTTATTTTAATTGATTAGTCCACGGTTTGTACATCCTCTGTTGATGGACATGGGGGTTGGAGGGATTTGGGGCTCTTAGGAATGCTGCCAAGACTGGTGCATGTGTGTGCTCATGGATGAGGACAAGTCCGATAGGTGAATGAATTACTAATGCAAATAATGCCAGTCCAAGTCATTGCACACCGAGCAGCAGTGTGTGAGTTCCTGGTAATAATAGACTTGTAAATTTGGGCCAGCTCAGCAGGTATGTAATGGGACTTTATTATGGTTTGTGTTTCTTGTGGTGCTCTGATGGAAGAAGCCATTTTGACATGAGAGTTGCTTTTTATGCAGTTAAGGGAAATTGGGGCATAATTGTATTAGTTATTTATGAACATGTATAAAAAGTTTTCAACATTTAGTTATCAGTTGATGTTATGAATCTTTAGCTGAGTTGAGATAAAAGATTACTAAAATTGAAAGAACTTTACTAAAATTTCCAGAAATTAGTTTTCTGGAATCTGTCTGGAAGATGCAAGGTTAAGTTCTGTTTAATTATCTGTATCACATGGCAGTGTTTCCCTCATGTTGCTGGAGTACGTTAGCCCATTCCTGCCAAGTCCTCTAAATTTGGTTACTCTCTTAGATGTAGCAGCACTAAGACGAAAGCCTGGACGTGTAAGAGCACCACAGCCCCTGACAGGGCGCTGCAGCATGAGGTTGGGGGGAAGATCCATGGCTTCACCATCAGCCAGGTGAGCATGGGCCCTTCTGGCTGTGCTATGTGTGGCACTTGTAACAGAGCGTGGGAGGTCCTGCTGCAGAGATGGAGGAGCTGTCTTCTCTGTCCCCAGGCCAACTCAGTCCTTTGTCACAGTTGGCCTTCAACTGAGCAGAGTTTGCAAATGAAATGATTTCCTGATTATTATATAAGTAGATTCCCAATCCTTCCCTGAACCCACTGAACGTCTTTTCAGATTTTAGAAAGTCACACTCATTTATGTTCCTGCATCTAGGCACTTGACTGTTCACTCTGAGTATGACACTAGACTTGCTGATTACTTATACTTAAAATAAAGGGGGGGGCTCTACATCTATTCAGCTCAAGTTTTACCATCAAGTGTCTCTTCTAAACTATGCAAAAAACTTATTTTTAAGCCATCTGGCTTTCAGAATTATAGAGGAGAGATTGTGGTCCTGTATTTTCTTAAGTTTCTGTTAAAATCGATTTCATTTGGCTCTGGCTTCGTTTTGCTTAAACTTTCACGTTGTTTTTTTCTTCAATGCAATTGAAAAATATGTACTTGACATAACCAACTGGCCGTGGGCTTCATGCTAATAAATACAGAAGCAGGCAACTCACAGTCAGGAGAACACGGGCAGCTGTAACGCCAGGATGAACATGATGACGGGAGCAGTGGCAGTGCCCAGAGGAAGAGGAAGGTGGGAGGAGCAGGCGCTCTGCTGGGCGGCAGAGTGGGGGTGGCCCGTGGAGCTGGGAAAGCATCCTGGCTGTGGGCTGGCCATGAGCAGGGCCCGGGATGGCAGTTCAAGGCAAGGTCCTCAACCGTAAGTCACTCCATTTGCCTGAGCAAGGGGCTCAAGACAGTTGGTGACAGTATTTGTCTAGTCTGTCAAATCCATGCAGAGAAGTTGGGATTTATAAGTTACAGGTAATGAGGACCATATTTGAAGTTCTTTTCTTGTATTTTTCAAGTTTTGTAGAAACTTAATGGTAAGCTATGGTCCTTGTTTGAGAAACATTTTGCCATGAAAGCTGTAAGGAGGCTGACAGTTCGTGTATCTACTCATCTTAAATGTTAACCATCTCTTAGACAAGGCACAGTGAGCCCTGAGGTATCACTCATTTGGTAGCCATAGTTGTGCAGGCACTTCCAGGCTGCTGTGAGCACAGCCTTTGTGTTTGCAAGGCCCTGGACAGGCTCAGGACACCTGCATGCTAGTCTCTGCCCTGCCAGGAGCCAGTTGGTGAGCACAGATGTGCCATTTTCCCAGCCTCTGGGAGCGGTATGGTTTCTGCAATGGACTGGTGTTGCCACTGAAGGAAAGAGGGTCCTGGTCTGTTTGATGTATACAGTGTCTTTGGTCCCGAGGTGCAGACTTAGGTGACAGCTTGCCCAGTGGGTAGATGACCACCCTCGGCGTGAGGAGGGTTCTTCATTGAGGGTGACCCTCCCACATGGAGCAAGGAGCTGGTGATAGCCCACTCGCCACTGGGACTCCCCAGAACTCTCCATAAACAGGATGATGCACAGCTTACAACCAGGGACCTGTCAGTGCCCCAAGCTAAGATCTGTTTCTGTATTTACCCCCGGCAGGGCCTTCGGGCGCTCCCGGAGATGATGGGTATAGAAGGAAGAACCAGCAGGCCGTCCAGGTGCTCGGCTACCTCTCTGGGGCAGCCTGCACCGATAGGCGGGGCTGGATCCCGCTCTGAGACCACACACCACCTATTGCTCTACCCAGTTTTTTCATCTCTAAATGGGGGTGAGGATACCTCCCTCAGGAACTATTTAGAAAATGTCTGGGAGATAGTCAGCCTTTAAAAAAGAAAAGGGATGCATGGTCATCAGCTGTATGATTTGGGGTTTGGGCAGGGTGGGTTTCGGCCTTAACTCCAGCACTGATGGGGCCAGGGTTTCTGTTAAGGCAGACAAGCCAGGTACCATGGAGTAGTTCAGTGATCGTTCTGAATGCCTTTTCATCTACATTTAGCTCCTCCTGTTTTTCCTGTTAATTAAGGTAACATCTGTCCCGGAACTGTCCCTAACTGCAGTGAAGCTTAGCCATGATGGCACAGGAGCAAGATACTTACACTTGGCCAGAGAAGACACAAATAACCTGTTCAGGTGTGTGGTGCATAATTAGAACACCTTGACTGTTTCTACTTAGGACGTCTGCCATACATTAAGCTGTTTAGAATGAAAGCTCACTGATACTTTCATTGATAGCATCCTGGAAATAGAAGGAAAAGATTCTGTGAATTTATGTCCTTGGCTGCACCCAGTAAAATTTCAGTCTGAGTGATTTTATACATTAGAGGCAGAGACCATTTTTGTGAAAGGTTGGGATGCTAACACACTTTCCAATAGCTGAGGTGATGGCCTGGTCGGGAACTCCTGGACAGAGGTGAGCCTGGCCTTTCCCATGTCTCCCGCAGTGTGCAGTTTCGCACCACTCCTAGGGACAGCACTGGTGTCCCACACATCCTGGAGCACACGGTCCTGTGCGGCTCTCAGAAATACCCATGTAGAGATCCCTTCTTCAAAATGTTAAACAGGTCGCTGTCAACGTTTATGAACGCTTTCACAGGTGAGATGGCACCCTGACAGCCTGCTGGGGGGTCTGCACCACCCGCCCACTGGGACTCGGTTGCTAAGGTAGAGGAGGTAGTTGGCACCTTGTAGATTAGGATGGGTTTGCCATTCTCAAGTGTGGTTGAGCGAAGTTAAAAACCTAATCCTTTAGGAAAGCCATGTCATGGTCAGATTATAAAAACTGGAGTTTTAGGAAAAAGTTTTTCTGGAAAGGTCAAAACAGTTTTGGGGATATTGCTATAAAATGCACCTCTGGAGCATTATGTCAATGCCAGTGGTGGTGTTTGGGTTTATTTTTAGGAAGTAAGGCCATGAATAGGCTGATGGTGCGGGCAAAGCCATTAAGAAGGAGCACATCCAGTGGGTGCTGGTGCCAGGGATGGGGTGGGGGCTGCCTCTGTGCCCTTGGCAGCTGGGGGAAGGCAGGCCTTGAGGGAGAACATTCTTGTTGGAATCTGATGTGTTTTAAAATCTTCCTTTCCATTTGTGTCCAGCTAGTGATTATACTCTGTACCCGTTTTCCACACAAAATCCCAAGGACTTCCAGAATCTCCTGTCTGTGTATTTGGATGCAGCCTTTTTTCCATGCTTGCGGGAACTAGATTTCTGGTATGTATGATGAATTAATGTAATCAGACTTCAGCATTAGAGTCACTGTCATGATGTAATTATTTATCATTATCTAGGCAGGAAGGATGGCGGCTGGAACATGAGAATCCAAGTGACCCCCAGACACCCTTGATCTTTAAAGGAGTTGTCTTTAATGAGATGAAAGGAGTATTTGTGAGTTTTTCCTTTTCTGTATTGATAAGATTACCTTACTGTGTAAAATATTGGACTGTAAATAGGTTGGAAGACTGGACCTTCTGTTGTCCTTAATACACTCACCACATGGAACTCCTGGAATTAGCTGGGGGACAATGCTGTGAGCAGTCACCACAGGACCATAGGAGGGCAGGCTCTTAACATTCTAGAACCCGGTCTTGTAGACTAGCAGTTCTCAAACTGGTCTGGGACTCTGGTATATGATCTGTAGGGAGTCTTTGAGGTGAAAACCTTATGCATAGCAGTGCTGAGTGGCTGTCTTTTTCATGTCTTCTTGCCCAAGCGCACAGTGGTGTGTCCTGGAGCCTGCATCTCACGCTGTGTGATGCCTCAGCTGATTGGGTGTGGGAGCAGAATCAGCATGCCACTGTCTTCTCTTAAGGCAGACTTAGGAGGGATTGGCGAATATGCAGGACAGTGCTGCTTTTCTCGGTCCGCTCTGTTATGAGAAGCGTTTTTCAAAAAATACGTATGTTAATGTGTGATGAAAAGTTAACGAGTGAATAAGTAACTTTTTAAATGTCTCAGCTCTAATTTCTGATATAGAAAAATTACATAGACATACCTGACTACATAGTTGGGAAACCTACATAATCAAAAAGTTCTTTGGGGAACCTCACTAATTCTGGGGAGTGTGAAGGAGCTTGGGACCAGACAGCTTCAGAACAGTGGTCCTGGGCGCCTGTCTCCCAGCCAGTCCACAGTGGTCCTTCCCAGGTGAGCGGTGCTGCCCGGCTCTGCTGCCTGCGACCTCCTGCAGCCGGTGGCTCTTTTCTTTCTCCTTTAACACTGGCTTTGGGCTTCGTTTCTTCCAGAACTTCCTGGAAAATCAAGTTAGGGTGATGGCTTTCCCTCTGGAAACCCATGGGACCTCGCCTCCTACCCAGCTCATGGGCAGAGGGACCCTGGCAACCCTTCCTGGAGCCCTGCCCTTCCTGCACCCTCACTGTGCAAGTGTGGGTCACCCAGTGCTCCCTGCAGAAGGGATTTCCCTCCTCCTCCCAGCAGGCTGGTCTCTGGGTCCTGAGCAGAGTTGAGAGTGAATCGACTACTTCTTTAGACAGTAGCTGTGCCGCATTAAAAGCATATGCTCCCAGATAGGATTAGTTTGCTGTATTGTAATGAAATAACGTGTGTATTATTTTATACCTACAAGTATATTTTTTGAATTTGAAGGCAGATAATGAGAGAATATTCTCACAGCACCTCCAGAACCAACTGTTTCCTGACCACACGTACTCTGTGGTCTCTGGTGGCGATCCACTGTGCATCCCTGACCTCACATGGGAGCAGCTGAAACAGTTCCACGCCATGCACTACCATCCCAGCAATGCCCGGTAAGGCCCCTTCTAGACGGTAACTGCCAGGATCAGCAAGAGGTGGCTCATTTGCACTGTCTTAAGCTAAAGCTTGTGGCTTCTCACATTGGGCAAAGAAATGTTTGCTTAGCAACTATGTAAATTTACACAAGATTCATCACTGAATGGGTGGTCTCTCTCATTTGCAAAGATGTGCATTCTAAATGAAAAGGATTCTACTGCATTGTGGGGCAGCCTGGGCCCACTGCCACTTCTCCTGCCCCTGCCTCTCTCAGAGTGTGGCATCAGAGAGCTTGGGACACCCCCTCCCCTAAGGGCTGGCTGAAGGGCACCTGCCAGGCTTTGAGCCTCTGGGTTATAGCATTGCTCCAGAAGTGGGCACGGTTACTAAACCCTTGATACTTGGTTTCTAGATAAATTGCTCATTTTAGATATTGGTAAGAATAAAACAGTAGTACTTGTGTTTATAAACAAATGCTGATGTAAAATTATATTTGTAAGATTATTTTAAAAATCTTGTAAAAATTTTAAATTTAGTTGTGAAAATTTTTGTGCATACACAAAAGTATAGAGAATACAATAATGGACACCATACACTTACCACATAGATATATCCTTTGACAGCATATTTTAAAGGAAAGTATAGAATTATTGTGGTTTATCCCTAATGCTTGAATTCGTAACCCTAAAAGATAAGGATATTTTCTTACATAATACATTTTCACATTTAACAAAATAAAAACACTTGCTTAAAATCATCTGCTTTCTCCAAATTCAGATTTTTCAAGTACTCCCAGAATGTTTGTTTGCTGCAGATGAGGCCCACATGCATTGCACAGCTCTGTCTTACTTCCTATAGACCCAGGCAGCCGGTTGGTTTTCTGGCACCTTGTGACTATTAAGCTCCTCCTCAGCCTAGCTCACATGTTCATTGATTGGTGCCTGGAGCAGTTCCCTTAGTGGAGATTGCAGAGTTCGCTGAAGAATTTTGTAGTTCTGTTCACATCACTGATTAGATCTCTGTGAAGCAGAGCTTCCCCAGGGGCAGTTGGACTGCTCTGCGGTGTGGCACTGACGGGCACAGGTGCTGCTTTTTCTGGCTGTCGGGTTTTACGGGGAGATGATGGCAGTTGCTCCTCCAATAATGACAGAAAAGCTTTTTTAAAAAGTCTTGTTTGGTTTGATTTATTTTTTAATACCATCATGATGTCACAGAAAGGTTTTTTTGTATATGTATATATTTCAGGTCGGGCAGTCAAATGGCATTTATTTGTTTAATTATTTTTATGCCCAGATTGTCCTGTTTATGGCTCTAGAGAGTGCTTTAAGCTCACCTTGTCTGTCTGACAGTTTCTGTAGTCTTTGGTAACCTCTTTGATTTCTGCCCTACGCTCCATGGACTAGCTAACCCTGGTCCAGCTCTGTAACTAGCTACTTCTCCAGGAATCCTGGAGACAGGCACTCAGAGACAGTGTCTGGGTGGAAGCAGGGGGTGCTCATTGCTATTGGATTATCACTCTCTAAACCTTTAAGTGTAAATTCTTAAAGGATCTTTAAGATTCTAGTTTCCACAATCTGTTTTATTCTGATATAAATGACATATAACATTGTATTACGTTAGGTATATAACATAGTGGTTTGAAATATGTATATATTTTGATATGGTTACTACTAAGTCTAGTTAACATTCATTACCACATAGTTAATTTTTTTTCTTGTGACAATAACTTTTAAGATCTGTTCTCTTAGCAAATGTCAAATATACAATACAATATTGATAATTATAGTCACCATGATGTATAGGAGATACCCAGACTTAATTGGCTTGTACCTTTGACCACCTTCACCCATTTCCCCCACCTCACACCCATCTGGCAACTACCAGTCTGCTCTCTGATTCTGTGAGTCTATCTGAAGCTTAGACAGCATTCCATTAAAGAAAACGATCAGCTTGGTCATTGTAACCCCTTTTACCACTGAATGAATAAATGTGTTGTCTCAAGAATATGAACTCTGAAATTTATAGCCTAAGATTGAACTCTGTGAAATTCGTTAGTTTGTCAGTTTTAGATGGATTATTGTATTACTATAGGTAAGATCAAGTATTTTAACATTACTTGGTTTTTATAACACTTTTATAGTAGATTTAAAATAAAATAAATTTTGTCAATTTGCATTTAATTAATCCATGATTTGTATTGTGTTTGAACTATCTATTGGAAAAGCAAAGTGTTTGTTTCATGTTTGTAGATAGACTGGGGGAAAAATTTCAGTACAGAAATAGTTATCAGTTGCTATATGTGCGTACCCTCTATTCTATCCATGTGATTTCTAATCTTTTAGACTAATAAAATCCTCTCAAATTTCAGGTTCTTCACTTACGGTAATTTTCCGTTAGAACAGCACCTGAAACAGATTCATGAAGAAGCACTGAGTAAATTTCAGAAAATTGAGCCGAGTACCACAGTGCCATCTCAGAAGCCTTGGGATAAGCCGGTAAGTGCCCATCTGGAGTCCACATGCACAGTGTTCTTACCACACCTGTTAGATACATGGAGGTGAAGAGTTGAATTGTGTTCTAATAAATAATAGGACTTAAAAATATGTTGAAGGCTCTGCTGATGTGTGTAAGAGCTCCTCAAGCCTAAATAATGGTTGTTTGAAAAGAAAGTTAATTTAGTGAAAAGCATCTCTTGAACCATTTCTTACATTCAGGCTTCCTATACTAATTTAGTCTCTTTCATTCACATTCCAAGCCTACTTTAAAGCATTGCATTGTTTCACAGAGGGAATTCCAGATAACGTGTGGCCCGGACTCATTGGCCTCGGGTTCCCCCAAACAAGTCACTGTTGGGGTCAGCTTCCTCTTACCAGAGTAAGTAGCCCGTGTAAAAGGCTAGTGGCATCAGAGGTGAATTCTTCTGCAGAGGATGGGTGGTGAGGATTCAGGAGTGCAACAGGTGCGAGCTGTGGGGGGACGTGTTAACAACCATGGGGGTAGGTTTGGGAGATTGCTTTTGGCAGGCATCCAGAAGCAAAGTAACTTACTTCCTGCCTGCATTTTAAGGCTCTTTCCTGCAGAGAAAAGGCTGGCTCAGAACAGCAGTTGTTAACATTTGGTGGTGAGGGGTGCGAGAGGTCACTGATGCCTTTAAGTGTGAGGAGAGCACTGGACACTGGCCTCAGGAAAACATCTGACATGCAGAACTCGTAATTTCAGAGATGTAGTGTGAAGGGCACAGGTGGGCAGCAGAGAGTTCTGGCGCTCCGTGGCATGGCCTGCCCTTAGCGGCCCTGTCCTCACTCTCAGTCTAGGTGTGGTGCTGCCATTCTGGGTGCTTTAACAGATCTGAGTGCTTGGCACACTGTCGCCTGATAGCACTCAGTGAGCAGTGAGTCGGCATTCTGGCTCGGGGCCCAGTGAAACCCCAGCATGTGAGAGCTTTGCAAACCAAAGAAATAGGTACACTTTTGTCCATATAACTTAAGTTGAAATGCAAGATTTCTAGTAGAACTTTAAGTTCTTTGGAAATAAATGTCAGTTTAGTAATCATTTTTATGATCATGAATGCCCCCAGTTCCTCCTCTTTCTCTGTCCCCTTTAAATGCAGCATCACAGATATATTTGAAGCCTTCACGTTAAACCTTCTGTCTTCACTCTTGATTGGCGGGCCCAACTCCCCCTTCTACAAAGCTTTAATTGAATCTGGACTCGGCACAGACTTTTCTCCTGATGTTGGGTAGGTTTTGTTATCAGATCTGTACTTTACAACTGGGAACAGTTGTGACATTTGACAATGTCTGGATGCATTTTTGGTTGTCACAATTGGGGAGGGGTTACTGTCCTCTGGTGGGTGGCATCAGGGACATAGGATGCTCAACACCCCACGGTCACTGGATGGCCCCTTCTGCCCCCAGCCCAGAACCGCATTAGATCATGGTTCCAGGACAAGCTATTTAGGTCCCCTGCAGGGGACATTTGGCCCCAAAAAAGAAAAAAAGATAGCTCTTCCAAGATCTCAGGACAGCATACTATTATCTATTTTAAAAGGTCATTAAATTTTTTTGAAATAATAAGGTTGTGTATCTCAGCAGTTCTCATTCAGATTTAATTTTGCCATAACTCTAAAGTTGAAATTGAATTAATTTTTAGAAATGTTAAAAGGACATGAATGAAAATGTGACCTGAGGACATAGCTTAAATTGGCTTTTTCACACAGACTTTCAGAGTTCTAAGTTCTTAGCTCTATTCTCTGGAGTATTTTATCTTTAAAGCCTATTATAAGGGAATGAGGAAGGTTTCCTAGATTCTGATGTGTTATCTACATTTGCATTCTAGATATAATGGCTATACGAGGGAGGCCTTCTTCAGCGTTGGCCTGCAAGGGATTGTGGAGGAAGACATTCAGACTGTGTGCGACATAATCGACAGGACAGTTGATTCCGTGATCCAGTGCGTGTGGCATGTGGAGTACTCGGTTCCTGAACCCCTCCCTGGGCGGGGAGCTGGCTGCCTCCATTGTTGGGCTCTTTTCTCACAGACTTGCACTGGTTCACTTTTCCTTACTGAAATACTGTCTCTGCTACCTTGTTGCAAAAACATCTTTTCAACATCTTACTTCTTAATACTGCTTTAGGAAAGGGTTTGAAGATGATCGGATTGAGGCTTTACTTCATAAAATTGAACTACAGATGAAGCATCAGTCTGCCAGCTTTGGACTCACCCTGATGTCTGTGCGTAATTCTCTAGCCAATGCTTTTCTGATGGTGCTTTGCTTTTGTTTGTTTTGTTTTTTGGGTTTTTGTTTTTGACTTCTGTGATCATTCTTGACAGCACTAAAATAGAGTGTGATACATAGAGTACCTTTCATTCAAACCTTGAAAATTACACTGTTTTGGATTTGAGAGAGTTTCCCTTTCAATTTAGTTTTGTAATGTATTGTCTTTTTACTAGATAGTTTGGCTTTTTGATAGCCTATGTACATGTATGTAAAAGATTTACTCAGTACTTTAAATTGTTAAGTATTTATGATAACTTTGATCTGTTGGGAATTATATTTTCCAAATACAATTTTTAAACCTGTGCTTTTTTTAATTAGAAAAAACATTTAAAATGACATTAGTGTTTCTTCTAAGCAAAGAATGACTTAATTTTTGTTACAAACAGTCATTAGGTATTTTTAAATACAGAAACTGAGATCTTAAAATGTCATACTTTGATGTTTACTGAGCTGTTGTGGAGTTCGTAGTGTAATGTGCATTGTGGATTAAATTCTGTGTTCCAGTACATAGCTTCCTGCTGGAATCATGATGGAGACCCTGTGGAACTCCTGAAGCTGGGAAGTCACGTGGCTCAGTTCAGACAGTGCCTCAAGGAAAACCCAAAGTTTTTGCAAGAAAAAGTAAAGCAGTATTTTAAGGTAAGAAAATTACAGAATTTATGTCCTTAATTTTGAACTGATTTTTATAAAAATGAAAGGAATATTAGGAATGTAATTTACATTATGTAAGTCAGTTTCTGTTAATGAATAGGTGACATAATTTCTTAATTTGTAATGACTATTTAAATGCAAATGTTAACAAATTCTTTTTTCCATTTCCAGATTCTGATGCAAGTTGGGTTTTTATATGAATATATGCTTTTTATGTTTTCTATATGAATATATATACATATATGCATTAATAAAATCTGTATATATTTTTGTTAGTAGAAATATTATATAATACAAAAATGGTAAATGTATGCATGTTGTGGTTACTTTTATGAAGGATTCTTTTGATGCCCTCTCATTTGTTTGCATTCATGTCCAGTCATTGGTGTGTGGTGTGGTTTCCCTGTTAAGGCCTTACCGTGGGGTCAGACTGGTCTGTAATGCAGGGTGGCTCTGGTGTGTGGGGACCATTTTTGGTTGTGGAAGGTGCTTTGGCCACTCAACCTGCATCTCTGTCACTATAGGTCACTTTGCATAAAGTTTCAGTTGTGCCTGACCTCTCCCACCTCTGGACAAGTGAGTGTGTGGTGTTGAAATAAGGGAAGCACATTAAATGACCTAACACTTTTCCATTAGGTCAACACCTATTTTGTCCTCATAATTTACAAAATACTAAATGGAGAGTTTCGTTCCAGCCTTTGTGAAGTTAATGGTATAATGAAGATGAGATAAAAATTAAATTGTTTTATTCTTTGTTATCTTCTATTTAAAGTCAAAGATTTATAATACTAAAACATGCAACAGTTTCCTTGTGTAAAGGTTTGAATGTTGATACATTTATGGTTAACACATAGGAGCCATAATAATAATCATCCTAAACATAATAACAGCCTAAATGAATTTCAGAGCAGACATGGTTGTAAGAATTTTATAGGGCTCGTACACATTCTGCAAGACAGTCCTTTGAGGTGGGTTCTGTTGTCATCATTTAAAATGAGAAAAGGACTGTAGGGCCAAGCACCCCTGGCGAAGGGAGGCTGGGTCAGCATGCTGGGCTTTAATAAACCTGTTTCAACTTGGCCCTTTTGTTGCTGTGTTGCAGAAGAATCAGCATAAATTGACTTTATCAATGAAGCCAGATGACAAGTATTCTGAGAAACAAACACAAATGGAAACAGAAAAACTGAAGCAGAAGGTCAGCTGTCTTTCCCCAAAGGACAAGAAGCAGATCTATGAAAAAGGTCAGATGTTTGTATTTGGATTCCACCCCGACCCCACCCCAGGGAACTGCTCAGTGAGCAGGTAGTTGGAGGCAAGTAGTAGTTCAACCAGCAGACGGTTATGGGGCACTTTCGAAGTTCTGTGTTGGATGCGTTGGGTTTAACCCTATAGGACTGACCCTGTGCTCAGGAATCCACCCCGAGCATAGGCAAGGCAGGCTTACTGGAAAAGAGGTGCAGTGGCCCCCTCCTCCGCGGTTCAGTTATCCCCGTGTGTGGAGGTTCAGAGGCAGGTGCTCCTCCTCCTGGGCGCCACCACATCTCTGGTGGCCTAACACTGCATCACACGCCATGTTCACATTGCTTTTATTACAATATATTGTTATCATTGTTCTGTTTTATGTTATTGTCATTAATCCCTTGATGTGCCTAATTTATAAGTTAAACTTTATTAAAGTATATAGGAAAACATATACAGGGTTTGGTATTACCTATGGTTTCAAGAACCCATTGGGGGTCTCGGAACATATCCCCCACGGGAAAGGGGGGGGGGGCCACTGTAGCTTTACAAGGTTTATTCATTTTACAAATTTTGTAAATACTTTTTATTGACCAAGGGCTCTAATATTCCACTAAAATAAGTGTAGTGTTGCAATATATTATTGCCAGATGAGCAGTGTAGACAGTGTAAGATGTGAGTTGAGAAGAGTCAGGTCTTGGTGAGGGAAGAAGGCAGGAGCACCACTCGGGTCCCTGTGGAGCAGGCGTGGGTGGAGACAGAAACAGATGGTTTCGTGATTTCTTCGAGTGCTCAAACACGCACTGTGAAACCCAGTGTCCTACTCCTGAGTATTTGCCCAAAGAAAGGAAAGCATACATCCACACAAAACCTGAGAGCGCCCATGGCCATCAGCATGGTATAGCCACACAGTGAAATGCTGCACCGGTGTGAAGAGAAACATGACTGGCACACTGAGTACTGATGAATTGCAGAAGCACCATGCAGAGGCCAGCCAAGCAAAAGAATGCCAGCTCGGGGGTCACTTATATGAAAGCCTGGAAGTGGCAACCCTGCATGACAGAAGGCAGGTGAGGCCAGGCGTGAGGGAGCCAGGAGGCACCTGTTGGGCGATGGAAGGTTCTGCACCATGACACAGTGGTTACAGCACCTGGTGCATTTGTGGGAGCATATAGATTTTATCTTTCAAGTTGAGAACTTTATCATAAGTAAACTATATGCTAATAAAAGTCTTTTAAAGTGTATATACAGCACACGGATATGTATCCCCTCCATAGTAGTTGACTGGGATCCTGTGAAGAATTTCCAGGCTTGTCTGGAGATCGGTTTGACTTTAGATGCAAAGTAAGTGATTACATTCTGGTCGAACTAAGCTTGAGGTGGTTTAATCTAGTCAAGGCAAAAAAGCCATGCCGTCATGTTACCTGTTACTCCTTATCTGAATTCTTGTTTAGACTGGGGGCTATTGTCAGCTCTCCCATAAATTTAATGTGCTCATTGTGATTAATATAGTAACCACAAACTTGGGTTTTGTGAGGGCCAATTGACAAGTTCTGCCTTCCCTTTTTTTAATTTGGATATAACTGACTTAACGACACTGCTTTCAGGTGTGTGACAGAATGAATTGCTATTTGCATATGTGGTGGGTTGACCACAACAGTAAGTCTTGTTCTAGATCTCGTCTAGATCTGTCACCACACAGTGACATTTTTTTTCGTGTGGTGAATATGTGCAAGATCTCTTAGCAAATTTCAGATTCACAAGAGCATTAACTACAGTCACCATGCTGTTGATCTCAGCCCCAGGGCTGACTTAATTCACTACTGAAGTTTGTGCCTTTTGACCCCCTTCACTCAGTTGTCCCACCCCTGCGCCTGGCACCTACCAATCTGTTCTCTGTGCCTGTGAGCTTGGTTTTTTGTTTTTGTTTTTCAAATTCCACATACAAATGAGATCATACGGTATTTTCATTTCTCTTATTTCACTTAGCATAATGCCTGGAGGTCCATCTGTGTTGTGAATGGCCCGATTTCCTTCTTTCTAATGGCTGAGTAATACTCCTCTGGGTGTGGGTGTGTGTACATGCACTACATCGTCTTTTATCCATTCATCCATCAAGAGATGCTTGTTGCTTCCATATCTTGGCTGTTGTAAGTAATGCTGCATTGAACATAGGGGTGCTAATGATTTTGTTTTCTTTGGATAAATGCCCAGAAGGAGAATCATATGCTATTTTCATTTTTAATTTTTTGAGGAAGATCCATTAACTTTCCATAGTGGCTGCACCAGTTTACATTCCCATCAACAGTGTACAAAGGTTCCCTTTTCCCTACATTCTTGCCAACACTTGTTATTTCTTGTCTTTTGGGTAGTGGCCATTCTTACTGGTGTGAGGGGACACCTATTGTGGTTTTGATCTGCATTTCCCTCATGTTGAGTGATGTGGAGCATCTTCTCATGTTCCTGCTGGCCATTGTATGTCTGTTTTGGGAAAGTGTCTATTCAGGTCCTTTGCCCATGTTGTAATCAGATTGTTTCTTGCTATTCAGTTGCGTGAGTTCTTTATATAGTTTGCTGTTAGCCCCTTATCGGATACATGATTTGCAAGGATTTTCTCCCATTCTGTAGGTTGTTGCCTTTTCATTTTGTTGGTTTGCTTTGTAGTGCAGAAGCTCTTCAGTTTGATGTAGTCCCACCATCTTAAGTTTTGAGTTAAGACTCTTTGAAGAATGCAAGCTCATTCCATGCCTAAGTAACAGAATGCACATTCTGTGAGTTAGAGTCCTGGTCTGGCCGTGGATGTGTGCTCTGTTCTAAGAAAACCGGTGTGCTGCAGCCCCCACCTGCATGGGGCTGGATGGAGGCCCCTGTTACAGAAGTGGGTTTCATTGATAGACCACTGTAGGTCGCGTCAGGTGAGACACACTGCCAGAACGCTTAGGGGCTCTCTATGGCCAGATGTGAGTGCAGACTTCTGTGTAAGTCCAAGTCTGATCTGTAGGTAAACAGCAGGGAGAGGGTGGAAAGAAGAAATTGTCTAAGTTTTTAAAAACTTGAATCTCCCAAGTGGGTGTCTGTGTGACATAATAAGTGTGAAGGACTGTAGCTACTGCCATAGGAGGAGCAATCGTGGAAGGACAAGAAACACTAGAGGTTTGTGCACTGCAGTGGTCAGCGCATCCAGAGGGGCAGCGGGGTGGTGGGGATGCATCCTGGAGGACAAAGGGGTGGGGTAGGCCTTTGAGATATTGCTAGGCCAGACAGGCAAAGAGCAAGAGGTTGCTTTTTCAGGATAAGAACCCATCTGAGGGTCTGGGGTCAAGTTGACTGGGGAGGTAATGACCAGGTAAGGGGGTGCTCAAAATCCAGAGGTGTGAGGGTGATGCCGTGGGAGCCTGCGCCTTGGTGCAGGGGAGCGAGCTGGGGTCTGCCTCTGAGGGTCAGCTGGATGGCTGCTGGCTCTCAGGGTCAGGTGATGGACTTGAGGGAGTCAGACACAGAAGCCAGGCCAGCTCATCAGACGTGCTCATGGTGAAATGGCACCCTGTGTGTTTGTTGCTGGAACTTTAAAGTGTGGCGTCTTTGCACACATGTGCGCTCAGTTCTTCCCGAGCCTCCTGGCTCATCAGGTCGAGGAAGAGAAGGCCCAGAAAAAGTGTTTTCGTGCTCCTGACATTTATGTGATCACACAAGCATTCTGCTGAGATGAATGAAATTGAAATGAGAATAAACAAGTGCAAAAGTACTAAATTTTAGTCCAGTGAGAAATGGTTTGAAAACTCTGAAGTTCAGCCAATCTAGTATACAGTTTGGCAGGGGATGGGCAGGAGAATCTGCTTGAGCAAAGTTTTATCCCCTGCAAAATGGTTCTTTTAAATCATGAAGAAAGGGCTAGGGCAGTGCAATGCCAGGGAGGCTGTTTGTCACGGGGTCCTGAGCAGCTGGCACTGCTGTATGGGACCTGCCAGTCACCATCCTGAATGTCCTTGTAGGTTTGGAATTACTGACTCAGCAAAGCGGATCTCAGGGTGCCTCTTGTCTGCCCACACTGAAGGTGTCGGATATCGAGCCCACCCTCCCGGTCACAGAACTGGCAGTGGCCCTGACAGGTCGGTGTGAGCTGTCGCTGGGGCTCCCGGCTGGTCGGCCGGGGGGCGGTCACTTCAGTGGCTGGAGAAGCAGGGCCACACACAGTTCTCGGGCACCGCCTGAGCACCATTGCCATCCAGCTCTTCCCGCCTGTCGATGGCCTCCCCCATCCAGGCCTTGGAGCGCTGTCTGTCTCTGTCTTGGAGGAGCCTGTGCTTGCTTTCCTCCCTGCAGGCATATCAGGTGTTGGGCCAGATCCCTGGGCTGGGGAAAGCGCAGCTCTCATGGGAGGCAGGTTCTGGGCCCCGCCGATCATCCAGCTCCTGGCTTTTGGCTATTGAAGTGGCGGTCTCGCCGAACCCAGTGCCGTAGGGCACTTAGGGCAAGGGCTGCAGGCTGCCAGCACCTCTCCCCAGGTGACCCGCTCCCTCTGGTGTGACAGTGCCTTCTTCCATGTGGGTGGGTGTGGCGCACCAGCCTGTCCCAGGGTGCTGACCGTGCTCGGCACCAGCGGGGTTTCAGCCTGGAGCCGAGCTCCCCTTTGATGGCTCTCAGTGCCTCTTGCTCACCTTCTGCTCCAGCGGGGCTCATCCAGCATGTTTGCCGTGCCTAGCTTCCCGCGTGTGCACATGTGTATGTACATGCAGTTTTTTCTCCTGGATGAGACTTCTGGAAGGTGGGGTTTGTTTCCTGCTGCTCTTTGCCCCCATAGAGCCTTAGGACAGGGGTGCCTTGGGCCCTCTGCCCAAGTTCAGGGCACTAGTGGGGAAGTAGGACACAGGATATATATCTGAGGGACTTGGGGCCACAGAGGTTATGGGGCGCCAGGAGCCTGGCCCCCAGGGATTGGGGTGGTGGGTGAGGGGCTTTTGGGTTGGGTGAAGTGAGTTCATGCTACGAAGACGGGAGCTGTGGAGAGAGGGGGCGAACTCGCATGCTAGGCGGTCAGAGCCCAAACACAGGACTTGAGGAACAGAACAATTACTGTAATGTCGAAGGCTTCCGGTTTTTCCCATGATGAGAGCACAGTAGGACAATTTGTCAATCATTTCAAACAAATAGTATTTCTTTGCTAATGATTTTAAACCTCCAACCTTGAAAAATCATAGCCAGAGTGATTATGTGTTTCAAATTTATTGGTAAAAATTTGAAAACATTAATGCCTTTGTCCATGCAGCTGGAGGCGTGCCGGTACTGTACTGTGCCCAGCCCACCAACGGTGTGGTGTACTTCCGTGCCTTCGCGGGCCTCCACACCCTCCCCAAGGAGCTCCAGCCCTACGTGCCGCTCTTCTGCAGCGTCCTCACCAAGTATGGGGCTGGGGGCGGGGATGCATGCTGACCTAAAGTGGCATGTGCTGTATATTTTATCCGTGGACACTCCTGTATGTGTGTTGATTTTCTTTGATCACATTAGTAATCCCTTGTCATGGAGTCATTTTTCAAAACCTGTAGTGTTGTTATAGTGTATAAGTAAAATGTACAATATATTTTTGAGGATTTTTCTGAGGATCATCTTTCTTACTAAAATATAGTTCATGAGAATATCTATGAACCTAGAGTGTAAGGTGATACTTGGGTACATCCACCTCAGTAGTCCGGTTGAACACTGAAAAGGATGATTGTTTCTCACTGTAAAATAGAAGCCGTTAAATCCGACTCAGAGACCCTGGGTTCACCTTTGAAGCCATGTTGTGTGTCCCCCTCCACTGAGTGAGATTAGTGATCACCACTGTCCCCAGAGACACAAATGCACACCAGTGCACGTCCCTCTTCTCTGTTGAGGTGCCAAGCTGTAGGCTTCCTCTGCCGTGCTCTGGGATATGGAGGGGATCCAAACACTGCACCTTCATGTTGCAAGAGCCAGAGGACAGGTGCCCTGTGCCAGAACACAGGAGGAACACCTGTGACCTTTCCCCAGTTCTCCACCCTTCCCTTGTCACTTCTGCATGCCCTCTGTGGCACAGCGGTTTCAGGGAAAGCCTCCCAGTCACTCCTGGCGGAGACTGTTTCTCACATTAGGACCAGTGAGAATGCTGCCTCCAAAAGCCTCGTCAGCACTGAGGTGACTTCAGCTTATGCGAGAAGCCCTGAGAGACTTGTTTCCCAGCCTTCCTCGAGAGCGCTGTGTGTGTGAGCAGAGGGAGTCTGTCAGAGTGTTTTGGGTGGAGAGAGTAAGGCGCTCTAGCTCCACTCAGCTTTGCAGTTCAGTGGGGCCCAGCAGCTGCCTGCAGCCTGGGGGCCAGGCCCAAGGGCAGCCCCCAGCAGAGAGGCCCCTTCCTTGTGAGGCGGGGTGCTCATGCCCAGCAGGTGGTGTGACACGGGAGGGAGCCCCACGGCTCTGTGGTTGTGGGATAGCTCATGCAACAGACTGCACCGTGACTCGGGAACTGTCTGCGGCCAACAGGCTGGGCTGCGGGGCTCTGGACTACAGGGAGCAAGCCCAGCAGGTGGAGCTGAAGACTGGAGGGATGACGGCCTCCCCTCACGTGCTCCCTGACCATGACCGCCTGGACACCTACGAGCAGGTAGCTGCTTCCATATCACAGCTGCATGGGGGTTTCCCCCTTGTCTTTTTTTCCTTTTAAATTATATCACAATTAATTCATCTCTTTTTTCTTAATTTAGGGTGTGCTTTTTTCATCTTTCTGCCTCGATAGAAACTTACCAGACATGATGCATCTGTGGAGTGAAATATTTAACAAGTAACTATTTGTAAAGATGCTGATCCTGGGGATGATTTAGAGGCCTGAGTCTGAAGTGTTTTAAGGAATAGGAGGTTTACTCCTTTGTGGGTTGTTAATTTGTAAGCCTAATGTTACTTGTAATTCCTATGGATTTGTATACTTTCTGAGGATGTTTATGCTGTCTGAAAACTTAAACTTGCTATTTTCCATGATAGCAAAGTGGGTACAGGGGTGTCTCTTGCCCACAGCCCACACCTTGAGGAGGAAGAACACTTCAGAGTGTTAGTGAAGATGATGGCTCAGGAGCTGTCCAATGGAGTCCCCGACTCGGGACATCTCTACGCATCCATCAGAGCCAGTAGGACCCTGACGCCTGCAGGGGACCTGCAGGAGACCTTCAGTGGGATGGATCAGGTGACCTGCTTGAGGGACAGTTGTTACTCTGGGCTGGCCAGGTCCTCCAGAGTTGGCAACAAATTATTTGTATCTCAGAAAAGCTAACTCTCTAAATGACCAGATTGCATTGGGAAAACATTTTTTAACATACCTTCCTCTTTCCACTCCTATCCCCAAGTGGGGCAGGTGTGTCCCACACACAAGCAGGGAATTGGAGTCCCACATGAAGATGTCAGGTTTCTAGCTGGAGGGGTGTCTGGGCCCCACTCTACCCCGGGGTGCATCTATGTGCTGGTTCCTTTGGCTTAGGTGAGGTTGATGAAGAGAGTTGCAGAGATGGCAGACATCAGACCTGTCCTGAGAAAGCTCTCGTGCATCAAGAAACATTTACTAAACTGTGATAATATGAGGTAGGAGCTCACGATTTGTGTCTAAATGAAGATCTTACGATTCATTCCATTTGATTAAATGTGCTTTTTAGATGTTCTTCACTTGAAGTCATAGTTAGGTAACCTTATCTCCAGGTCAGAAAGAATGTTTGCTGTAGGTTACAGAGCTGATTTTGGAGTTCAGATGTTCTAATATTAAGAAATCATACCTTATAGGGAAAAAAGTATTTTAGGTTTCATAAATGTTGTGGTAGGTGAAAGCAGCTAATTTAATCTGGGCACTGCGTGGTAGGATTATTGCAGATGTTTATGTTGCTTCCAAAAATAAACACAGGTTCTATAAAGGAGCAATTGGCAAGGCCTGGTAAGGGTTGTCACCCAGTAAGGGCTGTCTTGCACAAGACAAAAGTGAAAATAAAAAATTTCTTTTAAGAATAATTACAAGACAGTTTGAGGAAAACATTGGACATTGGTCACACACAGACACTTGGCCTAAGCCCTCATGTTGTGAGCATGAACTGGTGCCTTTTCAGCATCTGTCAGTGACATGGATTCAGAGTAGCCTGTGGTTCTGTGTAAAGGTCAGCACCTCCCTGTCAGTTCAGGTTCTCCCAGACCATGTGGGTGGCAGGAGGGGGCCCTGAGGTCGGTGCCCACCAGCTCCAACACCCACTGTGTCTAGAGCAGCTTAACTGCTTGGACCTTCTGTTTCGTTCTCCGCAAACCTCTACTTGCAGAATCATGGCGGGGAATGAAAGACTACGTGCGAACTAATGGTCCAGTGCTAGAATACAGTCAGCATTAATACAATGGCTACTACTGCTGATTTGACTCAAACAGATCAGGGTGTGAGACCAAAAGGGAAGAAGGTGCCCTCTGCCAGTACACTGGGTAGTTCAAGTTAACTTTAATATGATAGGATTACTTGTGATTCTGTAGAATTGAAGAGTTAGGTATTTTTTGAGATCATAGTAATTCTATGGCAACTTAAAATTTTTTACTTTAATGATCAGTTCATTTTCAAGTTTTCTTTTCTGGACAATAATTTTAAGTTTTCAGTCTTCTGATAATGTAAGACTGAAGGCCATTTTTTGGCAGATCTTAATACTCTGAATTCTTGCTCCTTCAGAAGAAAACTAATTTAGAGTCAGAAATGCTGTTTTTGCGTCTTGATGGCTATTAGCTGCAACATGCTGAATATGTGGAAAGAAAGCCTCTGAAACTCGAAAGCACCATCAGGAAGTACTGTCGCTGCCTTATTTCCATATTTGGCTACTGCCTTTTTACATTTTTGAGCATCATTTTATACAAAATTATAGTTTTTATTTTTGTGTTATTTATACAGAGTGCCAGTGTTTGTGTTATATTAATGGTTTTTCTACATGCATATAATTTTTCAACAGATGTTCAGTGAATGCTACCCCTCAGCAGATGTCTCAGACAGAAAAAGCGGTGGAGAAGTTCATTAGAAGCCTTGGTCGGAGCAAAAGCGATCAGAAGCCTGTGTGCCCAAATGTGGTGGAGGTAAGGCAGCAGCCTGCAGCCGCCCACATTGCATCAGCTCAGGGTGCCCGGGAGGTTGTGGGTCTGCGCGGGCAGGCCGAGCACGCTGCTTGGTGCTGCTCTGCTTGGGAAGTGTACTCAGACCCTGTAGTTTGGCCTTGATCCTGGGTCCCCTCATTGTCACTGGAGCCTCACAGCCAATAGCGTCCTAACGGGGAAAGACATGGTTTTGGGATGCACTAGCGTAGGGACATCTAGAAGCAGTGGCCTGATGAAGCCTGTGTCACTGCTGCTGGTGAGGCTTTTCATGACTCAGTGATGGGGACATTTCTCTAGAAAATGCTAATCAACTTGATTAACTTACAACGTGGGCTTTAATCTAGCTCACAGGATCAGGAAAGAGGCCTTCTCGCCACAGAGGGTGGACAGTCTGCAGGTTTTGCAGAGGGATTACTTCTGTCTTCTCTGTTATGTTCATGGTCCCTTGTCTTGGAAGGCTTGGCCAACCTGTCAGTGCCCGTGGTCTCCCGGGATTAAAGACCATGTGAAGGTGGCATTTCTGCTCCTCGACCATCTGAAAATCCTCAAGATGGTTAAAACATTGAAGCACATGTGCCCTAACGTATGTTACAGGTACTGTCTTATCAATTTCAAGGGAGCCTGGGGCTCTTCTCATTTCTCTTGGAAACATTTTATTTCCAGATGCCAGCACCTCACGGATCCGGTGGGAGCGCACCCTTTGGTGGCTCCCAGTTCACAAGGAGGCTGGTCACAGTAAGTTAAAGAAGTTCATTGTAAGTCCAGAACGAGTCATGCCAGCATGTCCGGGCAGTCCTGCATGCGTCCTGGGGGTCGGCCTGGAGGGTGCTCAGTGCCTTAGCCCTTCGGGGATCCATCAGCCTTTTCCTCTTATGCCCATGTCCTCATGCTTGTAAAGATGCATTCCTCCATGTGGCCCTGTCCGTGCAGGTTGCCTCCATTTTAACATAACCGACTGCTGGATCAGTGTTCGGTGCCCTTGAGTGGGGCTCTCTGGCCCTTGTGCTTAGCTTTGGTCGTGATGGCATTTGGCTTGGTTTATCACGGGGCATGGTGATTTAGTGGTCCTGGAGAAAAATGAAAGATGAGGTTACACAGTCATTTACCAAAGTGAATGGCATAAGAGGAGATGCCTCTAACTGGATAGCTGCATTTTAAGGCCTTGTATTATTTTAGTTATGAAGCGAGAAGTGTGGAATGACATCAGCAGCAGTGCCTTGCTCCTAAGTGAGAGCATAGCCGGCAGTGCCGCGGGGGAGAGTTGCGGGCGCGTGAGCAGCTGCACGCGGGCAGTCGTGGTAGCAGCCGTGCTTTGCCCCACAGGATCCCACCTTCAAGCCCTGCCAGATGAAGACGCACTTCCTGCTTCCCTTCCCAGTGAACTATGTCAGCGAATGTGTTAGAACCGCCCCTTACACAGACCTGGATCATGCCAGGTACAAGGTGGGAGAACAGGGGTTCTGAGGAGGGGGCGGAAACGTCTGCACTGCGAGGCTGGGAGCTGGAGGACAGTCTGCGGTGGGCACGTGGAGGCCCAGACTGCAGTGCGGCTGCTTGCAGGTTCAAGAGAAAATTTCTATCCAGAAAATGTAATCACGGTATCATGCAGATAATTTGCCAGTTTATTTCCTTCCTTACTTACAGGAAATATGCTTTGTGTGCCAGGCCATCAATAATAGTGATAGGTATTTCTACAATTGAATAGAAAACCATACGGGCACACGTGGGAGGCACTTCAGGTTTGGTTCTGGACCACCGCAGTATAGCTGTTGTCGCAATAAGGGAACTGTTTGGTTTCCAGTGCATATAGAGTATTGTTTCTGCTGTACTGCAGTCTGTTAAGTGTGCAGTTGTATTCTGTCTTAAAAACAATGGGTTTAACTTTACAACACTTTATTGCTGGAAAATGCTGACCATTATCTGAGCTCGAAGTGAGCAGTGATTATTGATTACATGCTCACCATGACCAATGTAATGAAGTCTGAAGTAGTGTGAGAATCATCAGAATGCAGCACAGATGTGCACTGAGCAGGTCCTGTTGGAAAATGGCACCAGATGTGCTAAATGCAGGGCTGCCAAACCTGCACTTGGTACAAAGGCACTGTCTGCACAGCACAGTGAAATGTGCACCTGTAGCGTAGAACAGCCCTAAGCAGTGGGATGACAGGTTTTTCCCTGTTTTTTTTGGAATTTAGTTTTCCAACAGTGTGCTCCTTATGTATAGAGAAGTTTCTAAAGAAAAATACATGCATGCAGTGTAAATCTCCCGTCTCTGTGCAGCCCTGCGGAGCCGTCGACACAGGTCTGGCACTGCTGCCCTGGTGTTCCTGAGAGCCCCCTGGGTGGGGGGCTCCCCCAGCACCGTCTTTGGCAACACCTCCTGTTCACTCCATCCTCCTGTGCCCGGATTCACCTCCTTATCTGTTTTAGAAGAGAGAGTAGGGAGGGAGACCAAGCCCATGCGTCCCCGTGGACAGAGGAGGCCCCACTGTACTGTGAAGAGCTTTCCAGAACCATCCTGTTTTCTTCCAGAGCATGAACTGCTAGCATTCATAACAGAAGGCAGTGGGAACATGGATCACTGATAGACATTCAGTCGGTGTGTGCTTTCTCAGGGGGACACCTGTAGAAATCTTGAGTCTCCTGTGTGGGCTCACTGGTGAGGAGCGTTAAGCAAATGACCCCTGCGTTTGCCCGCACCATGAAGACAGCCAGATTTTGAATGCTGCGAATGTGCTGTGACGTGCCGAGCAAGAAGGGCCGGGAGTCCGCAGGGGTGTCGTAGCCCTCCCCCCAATCCTCAACACTTGGAATGCTTGTCTGACTCACATTTTTCTCCTAGTTTCTGTTCAGTATGATTATGCACTTGCCGTCTTTTGGGGTTATCTACAATACTTCCCTGTCAGCTGTATGGTTTTTGACATACATTTCGAATCATTCATTTCAGTCTTAAGATCCTTGCACGTTTGATGACTGCTAAATTCTTGCACACGGAAATTCGAGAAAAAGGTGGTGCTTACGGTGGAGGGGCTAAACTCAGCCATGATGGCATATTCACCCTTTACTCGTACAGGTGAGCCCCCTTCACGCATGCCTTTGGAGGCAGCACCCGCCCTTAACCTGCTCATCAGCTCAGTGCTGTTATTTGTCCACAGAGTGGACATGCCAAAAAGGAGGATGGTTCCTTTTCTCACTCTAGCACTTAACCACACCCAGCATTATCTTTTGGGGGGATTAGGACACATTTTGCCTTAAGTAAACACACAGATCCCCAGACTCCAAACTCCAGGGTTTGAGTAAGATGTGACCTGAGTGCTTTCTGGGCCCCATGTGGGCCTCGGCCTCTCAGTTCATGCATGGGCCACACTTGCCCTTTTCTTTAAAGTAATTCTTCATTTTCTGGGTGCCCTGCTGCCTGCAGACACGTATTCTAGTATTTATGGAAAGGATGGACTTTTAGCTGCCACTCTGACACACACCTGCCCAAACCCTGTAACACTTTCTGGGTATGTGTGTGCATGGCAAGGACAGGAAAGCAACCGGCCTGCTCATGACACCTGCTGCAAGATGCTGTAGGACTGTGTCTGTACGGGATACGGGGCTGTGGGGTTCTCACAGTGACGAGGGGCAAGTAGCTGATTCTGGGAGCATCTCACATTTGCGCTGTGTCTTCCTTAGTTCTCCCACACAGGTTTCCTGTTACTGCCATTCATCCCCATACCTCTGTCACTGGGCTTCCTGTCCTAGGGAACTCACAGTGGGTGTCTTTAATAATGTGGTGGTGAGGTTGGGTGGACAGACCTGTCTCCAGGGGAAGGGAGGGTACGTTGGATGGGCTGTGTGGCCAGAGTCAAGTTGCCAAAGGATTTGACTTTTGTCTCTGGGCTGTTTGGATTAAGCCTTGAAATAGAGCCATTAATGACCAGAAAGTGTTGGGTGATGGAGTAAGACCATGACTGTCACTTATCTTTGTTGGTAAACTTGTGGCTGTCTAACCCTTTGGGTTTTCTAGGGATCCACGTTCAACAGAAACATTGCAGTCCTTTGGGAAGGCTGCCGACTGGGCCAGGTCGGGGAGATTCACGCAGCAGGACGTGGATGAAGCAAAGCTTTCTGTGTTCTCCACTGTAGACGCTCCCGTGGCCCCTTCAGACAAAGGTATGTAGAGTGAGTGACACCGCGCGCCACAGGAAGCCGTGTCTCCGGACAGCAAGGGCGCAGCTGGTCCTGCTCGGCGCCTGCCCCTCGTGGGGGGCGGGGTGTCATCAGGAGCTCGGGTGACCCGAGGCCTCAGGGGTCAGCCAGTGCTCCAGGGAGGACGCCAATTTGACGTGGCCCTTAGTGGGACTTTGTGCTTGGCCCTAAGGGGGGGCACTCCATGGGAAGGTCAGCAGTTTGGCCTTGGAGGGAGCGTCTCCCTAAAGTGACCTTGCAGCGGCCTGTGAGGTGGCTGCCGTGCACGGCTCCCTCTGCCCCGCGTCTGTGCTCCCTTCCAGGGCTGGACCACTTCCTGTACGGCCTCTGTGATGAGATGAAGCAGGCACACAGGGCACAGCTCTTCGCTGTCCACAGGGACAGTCTCATTGACGTGAGCAACAGGTAAGTACAGAGAGAGGCCTCTGTGGACCACTAGGGTTCCTCACATGGGAACAGCCCTGACCCCTGCCTGCCTTCCAGGTACCTTGGCCTTGGGGACAGCACACACGGGTTGGCTCTGCTTGGACCAGAGAATGTGAGAATCGCTAAGGACCCGTCTTGGATCATAAGATAACAAGGAATTCTGTCTGCTTGGGAACACAGCTAAACCTGCAGGCATGTGTGACTTAAAAAGTAAGCGTGAGCTGAATTCAGTTTGAAATGTCAGATAAGTTTTTCCCAAAAATCATGATCCTGTATCATTCTTAAAATTTTGCTAAAGGTATTGCCTGTCAAGTCAATCCAAAAGTCTTAAGTCTTCCAGAAGGAGGTAGAGTGATTGTGAAGAAATTGATGTGATCATGAGTGAAATGCCAGAGGTGAACAATTGATTTTAAGACTTCGTATGATGTTTACTTTATCTCATTAACCCTTGAACATTTAAAAAACTCAAAAGACAACTATAAATTATGCTTTAGTTATTTTAAATGACATTTTGCTTAAGTAGCTTCATTAAAAAATGAGTGAAGTGAATACACAAGCATCTGACAAGCCTTGACTACGAAGAAGTGCGGTGACAGCAAGGGCTGTGGGGACTCCATGTGTTGGGCGGGTGAGCCTTGCTGGCACCCAGGGCCTGCCTGTGCCGCCTGATCTCAGCTCCTAGACATGGTCCCCTGCTCTCTATGGCCCCTTCTCCCCACTTCAGGTTATAGGCTGGTCCTTTCTTATCTCAGGCTTGAAGGTAGAATTTAGAGGAAAGTCAGATTCTCTTTACACTCCAGACACTGAGTGACACATCACAGTTCTCAGTGAGTGAAGCAGGGTCGTCCTCATCCCTCTGGGATGACTGCCATGGCATCACCCAGAACGTTCTGACCCAGGTCCTGCCAGGGCTATGACTTGCCTGGTCTGCAGGAACACCGTGGTGGCATCAGTGAGCAGCTATGATTGAAATCAAGAGCATAAGCTACCTTGCCCTCAAGGCGCACGTACACAGTCTAACCCTAGACCTGCCGCTCCAGGGAACCTGTTGCAGCAGCAGGACTCGGCCCCCCGCCACGGTCCTCATCCTGGTCCTGAGCCTTCCCCACACTGCCACGTTACATGTCTGCCTGGGGTTGCAGCATTGTTTTTCCTCCTAGCTGGCTTTGCTTGTATGTGGCCTAGCTCTCCCTATAAAAGTATTTTGCCAATCCTGCCAATAACTAGCCACCCACAGGTCCTGAGGTTTAAATGCCTGCCTCAGAAAAGAAACTGGGTGGAGTTTTAGCTAAATGTTTAATCCACTGGATGCACACGTTTTAAAGAGGGAGACAGAGCGTTAGTACAGCAACTCTCACTGGAGTCTTGGGATCCAGTGGGGTGGACACAGGCCGGTGCCCTGGGACTAGGTATTAAGGGCAACAATACTCTCATAAAGTGCTCATGAATAACTTAAATGTGACAAAACAGCAGTACACAGGAAGGCGGGGCATCGCCGGCTGGCCGTGCAGGCCAGGGTCTAGATGGCAGCAGGCTCTTCTTGGCCTTGGACGTGCACGTGCTCCAGCTGGCTCGAGTCGGAGACCTCGTAGCTGGCCTTGTACTTGGCCAGGATCTTCATGAGGGGCCGCAGCTTCAGCCACCACTGCTCCTTGGGAATTCTGTGCCTGCAAGTAGAAGGGCAGCGAACACCCGGACGCTACAGCAGCCTGGGGAGGCGTGCAGGGGTCTGGGTGGTTGCCTTAGTTTAGATGCCAAAGCAGTTTTCATAGGCCAAATGAAGCCTTTATACCCCTCATCAGTCTTGTGGTTTTTCTAACTTGGCTTCCTTAAAATACTGAAATGAAGTGACTTGGGATGATATGTTTGCCAGTGACCACGGCCGCAGGCCTCCACCCTGCCCTTCCCTCCCTCTCCCAGCCTAAGGCTGGGCTGTGGTGCTCAGGTACTTACTCGAAGTCTGTCTGCGTCTTCAGCTGTGCCACAGGTTGGAAAAGAATGTTTCTTTTGCTTATTCCCAGCACACAAACGGAATCATCAGTCACAAACCTTTTTCCTAATACAGAAAAAGATGTAAGAATGAGTCATCGGTCATGTTGAACAGGCAGATCCATGGCAGGTGAGGGAGGAGAGGCTGCTGACACTGGGGGCAGAATCCCACCTGTACAGGTGTCGGCCAGTGTCTGCTTTCTCTGGGTGTCCTAGGCCCCATGAGTCCCCTTTAAGACCAGGAAGAGCAGGCTACTTGAGTCAGCATGGTGGGGCCCTTCCCACTCACTCCGAAGGGGCTGCTCACCAGCCATGCACCCCAGAGAGAGAGGAACTGTCTTGAATGAGTTTTAAGTTTACATTTTCTAAATACCGGAATAGTAAAATTGGCTTAAACTGCAGAAAGACAAGACCTCAGTTAAATATTAGCAAGAGCCTTTTGCTCAGGAGTGCCTCTACCATAAAGGCTAGTAGTTGGATAAGCATTCTTCCATCAACTGGGAAAACAATCCCGAATTGGAAAAAAGATAAAAGCAGAAATTAATGTAGAAAACAAAGAATGAAAGCAAAAGTCAGTTATTTGAAGAGCAAAATTTAGTGGAAGCTATTTATGTCACCATTTTGTGAACCAAACACTAGCACTAAAGCTGATAAACACACCAATATGGTAAGATTGGTTGAGAAAGTGGGGGACATGCAGGTGTCAGCTTGCCTGACAGCCCTCTGGAGTCCCGTAGGCTGCAGGCCTGCACAATGACAGCTGTCCTGTGCACTGTTTGGAAGTGTAGATAAATTGGAAATTAAGAGAAAAAAATAACTTCGGGGAACAGGAGGAGGTCTGTACACAGCCATTTTTGCAGAGGGGCTGCAGGCCACAATGGGGGAGTCCTAATATCCAGAGAGGAATGCCAAACCCCCAGCTCACACATGGTTTCTGACTTTGAGAAAGTACCACAAGCTCACCCCCGGACGAGTGGGGACTGGGGCAAGGCCAGGCGAGTCGGGCAGGGAGGGAGCACTGACTGTGCCCTGGAGCATCAGGGCACGCGGGCTGCCTGGCCATCCGGAGGAGTGACTGTTTAGGCCACCTAACTCTCACAAAAGACCTGCGTTCCGATTTCTTCTCCCTAACTGTAAGAGACCTCAAGAGGATGTTCACCTTTTTGAGAAAAGCGATCAGCGTTCTTCAGTTCTGCCTGGGCGCTGCCTTGACTGACCGAGCATCCCTTAGCAAGACGGGCCCTATGGTCCTGCAAAGCCTAAGGTGATTTGCTTCGGGGCTGGGAACGCTTAGAATTTTCCCATATAAGTTAATAGTAATTGCTTCTTCCCTTTACACCCTTTCGGTTTACAGAGGGTTTGATAGGAGCACCCTTCAGGTAAGGGAGAGCCTGTAATAATCCTTTTGTGATTGAAAGTGAAGGTGATGGGGCGCAGATGATCAAGGATCCACGGTCTGTCAAAGACTTAACAAGGAAATTTATGAGACTTCTTCATCATGGGACACTGAAGCATTCCCTATCTCCATTAGGGTGAGTCTGGGATAGCAGTTCTGTCATCACTACATTTATTCAGGATTTCTCTGCAGTAAAACACCCACAGAAAGTACCAAAGAAAAGTATAAAGGTCATATACAGATGGTGATATGAGGAGATGAAAACACAAAATGCATCTACTAGAAGTGTGTGTGTAGAAAGTTGCTGATTGCAAAATAACATTTTACACAAATAATACCTATACACCATCAATAGATGAAAAATTTAATATCATTTATAATAAATTCTGTTTAAAATCAAGAGGTCAGGAATAAACTTACCAAAAGATGCAGGGTTTTTATGTTAAAGCACTGTTTAATATGATACCAAAGGGTCTAAATATATGGGGAGGGATACAATGTCTATGAACTAGAAATGCAGTATTAAAAATGCCAATTCTTCCTCCAAATGCTTTACTGACTAAAATCCAACCATTTTGAGTGCACCTTGACTATTTCTTTGACAGCACAGACGGCCAAGAACTGCCAAAGCTGGAAGGTGGCCCAGCTAGAAGGACTTGTCCTACTGAATTGTCACTAATTGTTCATAAAACTGGAACACTGTCAAAGCTCAGTAATTGAATGCCAAGAAATGAACCAAATAACCCAGGAATATTCCCCAAATTTATAGATTATGATGATTATACTGCAGAGTGGAAGAATACCAATTAAATTAGACCATAAATAAATGTAAAAGGAGAGTATTTAAGTAATAAAAGCCCAAACCATAAACAAAAAGGTTAGTAAACTTGCTACATTAAAATTAAGAGTGCCTCACTGAAAGACACTTAAGCAGAAATGATTAGGGATGTTCTGTGACATCCTGCCACATGTGATAGGATATAAAATATAAAGTTCCTATAGAATACAGAAAAAGTGTGAAAAGTTCCTGTAAAATAATATTAAAACATTTCCAAGTGCTATAACATGATATAAAAACAAATCATAAGATAAACATAACTAGCCAATAGAAAAATAGGCAAAATCCTTCCAAGAGGGCACAGAAGAAACAAGGGAATGAGTATCTGTCTGAGTCCTGAGGTTGCTTCTGGCAGAGGGAGAGCCAGGACAGGAAGACACCCTGGGCTTGGGAGGGGGTGCCCAGGTACTCCCAGCCCTCAAGTCCTGAGTGAATCTTAGGCCAGTTCACAGTGTCCCATGTAGCCAAAGATAGAAATAAGGAAAAAACACATCTGAGGGTCTTTTATGGAGCCCAAGATGTGCACAGCTATTTGCTGTTCATTAAAACAAGAATGTTACTAAATTACTTGAATGCCTCCCATTGCTAAAAAGCGGGAGTAAATAAAGCTTTTCATTTTGTCAATTGCATTTACACCTAATTATAACCTTGAAAGTCATAAGCTGCCACCACAGACACAATATGACAATTTTGTCCCACGCAACTCGGCTAAGTCTCCGTAGTGGGGGAGCCGGGTTTCCCCGCCACGCCCCGCCGCCCCCATTGCTGCTGGTACCTTTCCCCTGAGATTGCTTCAGCTTCTTGCTGATCCACTCCATGGCTTTGGCAGAAATTTTGGTTCCAAAGTTTCTATCAAACGGAGAAGGTGCCCCACCCTGTTGGCAGTTAAAGTCACATGATACGTTAACCAGTCCCTTACTGGCTGTTTTAAATCAACAGAAATTAAAATGACTGATAAAATTCACACATTTTTAAGAGACTCAAATTTGTATAGAGTTGGGACCAAACAAAAAACGAAACAAAGCCCTCAAACTCCTGCAGGCAGAGCTTGGCCTGTTGGGCAAGCCTGTGGTGCTTTCCCTGTAAGATGAGGCTTTTCACCAACCAGACTAGTCCGCGAACCTCTTCATTACCTTAGGATGTCTAGAAGGGACAGACTTCTTAACCTTATTTTGGGATGGGGAGGGGGCACAGTTCCCTTTAATAATCTGATCAGCTGGGCTTGCTTTCACAAGTACATGCACATGCCCACCAATTATTACATAATTTCAGGAGATTCAGGACCCTTTAAAATGAATTAATGGGGCCCATTTAAAGGTTCTCTAGTGTTACAAGGATGGGGAGGTGTGGACAAGGAAAGGCACAGTCAGGAGCTCAGCCATTTACTCCACACCCTCACTCTCCTCCAGTTCCGCCATCCGGCACACTTGAAAATCAAATCCTGATTCTGTGCAAATAACATTATTTGCTTCATACTCCAATTAAACAGTTATTAAAGCCCAACAGTGAATGAAGTACTTAATTTGAGTTAGTTCTTCCAATTAACTGGTGTCACTAATGGTGTGAAAGTTGGCAGCTTTCCAATACCCATCTATCCAAACACCACAACCAACAAAGAATTTCTGAAGCTGGTGATATCTGCTGTGACTTAAGTGGAACCATAACACAGTTTGGACGTTTTTAATTGTCTCGGAACATCCATATGAATTATTAGCTTTTTCAAAACAGCTAAGGTAAGGCGTGCTGCCCCGAGACTCACCACAGGGCAGCACGTCGTCCCTCTGCGGGCCTCAGGCCTACCTGCTGCATGTGACCCAGCACATTCTTCCGGCAGTCGAACACCCCTCGGCCCTCCTCTGAGTAGAGCTGGTAGATGAAGTCAGTGGTGTAGTTCTCGTTGCAGCTCTCATTCCTGAAACAAAGGTGGGCTCAGGGCTGCAGGCTGGGTGTGGCAGGGGACCGGCTTTGAGAGCCCTCCAGGCCAGGCCACATGCCCCTTAGCTTTACAAATGAATGCCATTAATTAAAGGAATAATTAAAGCTTAATTAAAGTAATAGCTTGGAGATGCCTTTTAAAAAAAAATGAACTGCCAAGCAAGAACAAATTGGCTGAGCCTTTCAGTTGAATGCCTGCAGGTTTCTGAAAGGGTGGCCGGCCAGTCACCCTGCTGTACCGATTCAGTGTCAGAATCCGCAGCAAAGAAGGACCCTCAGGTTTTACACCCAGCTAGGCTCCTGAGATGACAGCTCCCCGCACCTGAGCACAAGCCCCCTCTGGATGGTGGTCTTCATCTTTTCCGTCAGGTGCTCCACGTTGGCCTAGGAGAGAGCGCTCTGTCAGCCGTTCAACACTTGGCTCGCGCTTACTGTGCGCCAGGTGCTGACTGGCAACGAGTCACAGTCGCGTCCTCACTCCGTGCCCCAAGTAGGGGACGCACCAGCCGGGACAATGCAGTGTGGGTGGCCCACCAGTTGCAACCGTGGGTCATGTGCACCATATATGACCCTAGGGCCAGTAGCTTCCTTACTGGGCAGGTCCAGTGGGACTTGCAGCTTCCTCGAGAAACGCTTTCCAAAATGAGTAGGTCTTGGCGCTGGCTCGCCAGCTGCACTGGCCTGAGCTGTACATACCCACTGCACCCCTCACCTTCCAGATGCTTCTGTCGGGCAGGCAACTGTCACCTGACCCCACACATCTGCAGTTGCATGTCTGGAGTTGCCTAATGGGCATTGCAGGCCCAGTGAAGCTTCCAGAGGACTCTGTGCCCAGGTTTTCCTGGCAAGGGAGACGCTACATGGGAGGGACGCATGGACTATCTGGATCTGCGGCTGCCCTGAAGGTAGACCTGTTACCAGAAGCCTCTCCCAGAACCGGCAGAGGCCAGCTCCATGCTGTTTGTAGTCAGCAATGCCTGCCTGGGACAGCAAGCCCACACCCACTTTGCTGTGTCCCTGCTAGAGTGACCAGCTGGTGGCGCAGCATGCTCACGGACCGGCACTGTTCTGGGGCAGACTGTGGGCATCTCATGCCTGGCGGCTGCCTGAGCACCAGATCCCATGAACACGGACGCATCCTCCCTGCATGGCCGCTGCCTGCCTAAGGAAACCACCAGCCACTTGGCAGATGCTAGTTTAAGAGGCAGGATGGACCAGCATGTGGAGGGGAATGAGGCACTGGCCTGTGTCCACGTGCCATGGATAGAGGGTACCCTGTCTAGCAAGTGCATGGCCCCGGGGGAAAGAGGGTCCCAAGGTTTGCATGGGCCTGGCACTCTGTTGGTGCCCCGTCACTGGGCAGTGAGACAGGTGGCAGCTCTAAGTGAGCTCTAGGGCACAGTGCCCCCCCTGGGCCCACATACCTGCAAGTCCCTGATGTCAAAGGGCTCTTCAAAGATGTAGGCGGCATCAGCTCCGGCGGCGAGCCCTCCCATGTTGGCCAGGTAGCCGCAGTAGCCCCCCATGGTCTCGATGATGAACACACGGCGCTTGGTCCCGCTGGCTGACTGCTTGATGCGGTCGCATGTCTGGTCAGAGAGGACAGGGGTCATCCCCAGGCAGGGCCAGTGGAGGGGCGATGGCCACCTCTGCAGGGTGGGCAGGTGGGCAGCTCTGCCTGCCTGCTGCAGCCCCTGCTGTCCATGGCTCACCAGGAGGAGTTTGTTTTCTTCTGAAAAGCGCCTGGGTGTTGGTCATCCTCAGTCTACCCTAAATGTCCCATTGCATCAGGCACCCCTACTCACACAGGCGTGGGGCCTGGCCCCTCAGCAAGTCTCTTGGGAGCCTGCTGCCACTGGCCCCCTGGGGGACCCAAGCTTGGATAGAACAGGAAACCCAACCTTCCCACCCCCAGCTCCGGTCCAGGCTGAAGAACACCCTCTGGGCCCAGCACACTCAGCCTGGCCAGGCCCAGCAGACCCACCTATGCTTCTGGCCTGCACTGGCCTCCACGCCTGGCTGTCTTGCTCTCACAAAGTGCCAGTCCCCATCGCAACGTGGCCTCCACACATACTGCACTGGGGCAGGGGACAGGGCGCCGCACCGACATAGGCCTAATGCCTAGGACCTGCCAACCGTCACTTATGTGGTACTTAAATCCAGGCCTCGAGAAGGGGTATTGCCCTTGATCACCTGGCAGAGCCTAAATGTCATCAGAGCATCCTTGTAAGAGGAAGAGGGACTCTGACCCAATGACAGGGGCCACATAGCACCAGAGCAAGACGCCGCCCACAGGCTTTGAAGTGAGGAAGGCACCAGGTCGCACACGCACGGAGGGCGGCTCCAGGAGCTGGAGACCAAGAGGGAGGGTGGCCCTGCCAACCACAACTGCAGTCAAAGAAGCTGATCTCAAACCTGTGGCCTCCAGGATGGCGTAAGCATGTGTCCTCCAAGGCCCCAAGTTAGCAGTGATTTGTCACAGTGGTAAAGGACACTAACATGGGCCCCTGTCCGCCTCCCTACGCCTGGCCTGGCACATGTTCTTTTCTGGGGAAAATGTCTAATCTGCAGATCAGATAGTACCCTCCACTGGGGTCCAGCTAACTGCGCAGGCTGCCTTGCACTTTACATGCACAGAACCAGGGGCCCCGAGGGTGAGTATGGGGCCCCTGGAGCCTCCCGCGTGGGAGTGAGCCCCAGGGAGGTCTCGGGCAGCTCAGAGGAAGAGCACGCCCGCCCTCCAGCAGCAAAGGCAGTGAGGGATGAGCCGGGCAGCCCAGGGCGGCCACAGTCAGGAAAGCCCTGCCCCACCACGACCAACCTGGCCCCGTGCTGCCACCTTGCGGGCCCTGGGGTGCTGCGCCAGGGGAACACCCGGCAGTGAGTGCTCTGCCCGTGGGCCCGGCAGCAGGATGGTGCATGGCATGCACCATACAGCCTTTCTGCCCTCCCGGCAGTGGGGCCCCAGGCCCACAGCAGCAGGCCACTGGGGCCATCCTAAGTGCCACCCCGAACAACAACTACACAGGTCACGCAGGGTGGCCCAGGTGGCTACAGGACCCACATGGCAGAGGAGCTGCTGGGAGCCCCTGGGCAACAGGATTCAGCTGCGCAGGCTTCTGGGTCACAGGGAGGGACACGTGTCCCAGCTATAGACAGCCCGGCTCCCTTCTAGGACGTCCCCTGCCACTCCAGCTGGCAGCGGCATGTCTCTGGCTTCTTGCTGGCAGGGTACCGACCAGCAATGCCCCTCCCCTGAGCCCCCACTCTCCCGGAGCCCTGCCAACATGCTCCACTGGAATT